>PVLD010004110.1:0-130558 GCA_004027595.1 Dinomys branickii
AACATCATATCACTCTGATATATGTGCACCCATGTTTATAGCAGTGCAATTTGTAATAGCTAAAATGTGGAAGCAACCCAAGTGTCCATCCACAGAAGACTGGATTAAAAAATTGTGGCATTTTTATATAATGGAATATTATTCAGCTATAAAGAAAGACAGTTTTGGGGACTTTGTAGGCAAGTGGTCAAAACTGGAGCCTATACTCATAAGTGAAATAAATCAGCGGTACATGTGCAGGCAATGTATTGTATCACTGGTGTAAGAACCTGAGGGTGGGAATATAAACTAAGAGACATGAAAGAAATCTGTTCAAAAAGAAAGAACAGATGGGACGAGGGAAAGGAGGAAAGAAAGAGGCGAAAATGTATGTATGTATATATGTATATACATATATGCAGGAGGGCTAACATGGTTCTACTATTGTAATATACCACTTAATGCTAAGGAATAATTGATGATGGGTTATTTGATCAATCTTGTATGTCTGCAGCATGTGTTATCCTGAACACACACTATATGCAAAGCAGCAACTATTGTTGTTTTTTTTTTTTGTCTTTGGTTTTTTTGTTTTTTGTGTTTTTCTGTTGTTGAGAGGATTAATTGTCTGACCAATTTTGCATGTCTGTATCTGTGTTCATATATATACACTTCGAAGATATCAATAGGTAAAGCAACAACCACTGTTGAGTCCATATCACCTTGTCTGTAAATCAGTTTTGATTGTACTATTTTGTATGGTAATTTGTGTCTGTTTGTTAATATGTTTTTGTGCTTTTATTAAAAAAAAAAAAAGTTCACGTTAAACATGGTTGAAATTACGGATCTTTGGAACATATGCTAATGAAAACCCTTTGGGAATCAAATCATATTACCTGCTCTTTAAGCAATTAGTTATTCTTTTACAGATAAATTGCCAGCACTAAAGGTTTATGGTCCCACGTAAACCCCTAAAAACGGCATTTATTGCTGAAATGACGTGTCCAGCAGCTCTCCAAAGCACTCTGGTTGTAAGTGGGGACTGAAGCCATTAATATGGGCCACCACAGTACTGCCAGGCAATGTCTTTTTCTGTGTGTGACCTCTCCAATGTGACTATAGATCATCTGTCATGCAGTGATACTAGCGCAGAAGCTCTGGGCCTAGAGATGTATCAGGTGACACATGTCTTACAGCCGGAGGACAAAGGGGCAAGTGGTTTCTCAGGAGGTATAAGGTCTCTGACACTCTGACAGCATCAGTTGCCTCGGTATGAAGGAGGGGGCTCCAGGGCAGAACACAGAATGTCCCAGGAAAGTCTGGCAGGTTGGAGAAAGAGTTTGTAGAACTTGTCCTTTTGAAAAATGCTAGGTGAATATTCACAATACCAAACCTCTTGTTGAAGTACCATTTCCTTTTCTTCTCCCGTTTTTTCAGCCAGGCTGATTTTATACCATTATATCTTAATCCTTCTTGTGCTTTCCCCCGGGCCTCTGAGGAAAGCCAGCCACTGTGCGCTCCCAAGGGAGCCCACCAATGATGTTCCTGGTGTAAAGATCACACACAGCCCACACTGCTCACAGGATGAGAGCGCTCACACAGCCTCTGCACACCAGCCTCGCAAGGCAGGGGACCAGCTCTGCTTCTCTATTCAGCTGACACTTGAAGCCCACAATCCAGGGTCACCTGAGGCAAGACAGCCTCTGACAGGGCCCCTCCGGGCCCTACAGTCACAGAATGCCCCTGAGGCTATTTTGCACCAGATTGTCACCTGTAGTGAAGATGTAGGGTCTTCAACAACAGGTTTCCCTTGCTGCCAAACGCTATTTTTTCCTGGTGTTTCTCAAATTCATGTTCGGGAAACAATCAACTCCCTATGTGTCTGTCCACATATAATTTTTTTTTTTTAAATCGTAAGAACTTTCTATAAAACGTTCTATTTTAGATAAGGTTATAGCCAATTTTGCACTCTATGGTATATAGTTTTTCTGGGTGTTTTTATATCTCCCTCTTCTTCTCCCCAGGTTGACATTTTATATTTAAAGGACAGACTGAATATTTTTACCCAATGTGCTGTTTATGGACATTTAGGTTATTCCTAATCTTTCAATACTGCAGGGAATGTCTTTGTTTGTTCATGTGATAAATCAAGGCAAAAGTGTGTGTAGTGAACTGGGCTTTATATCTTTCAAAGCACTTTTAAAATATAGTGAAATATAACACAGAAAACTTCTTAAGACATACACCCGTCTCACAAGTATCTGTCAGGCAAGCACAAGTGAAATATTATCAACACTCCTCAAATCCTCTGCGAGCTGCCTCTCAACTCCCGCAGGCCACTGCTGTCTTATTTTTCTGAGAATCATATATAATTATCACGTAAACACTGTAAGCCAGACAGGCAAGAAAAAGTAAAGAGGGGACCCAAAACCACACAGACTTTCATCAAAGAACAATCTTCTAAGGCTGCTGGGCCTTAACCTTTCAATTTTGCTCCTGGCTGCTGCTTACGAGGATGAGGAGGGGGGGAACCCGATGGTACTCACCATAGGGCGAGTCGTTGCTCGATCTCCTTAAGAAAGTTGGTATGAAATTTGTGCAAAGGCTCAAAATTCGGGAATATGAGACTTTTCAGGGTTTCAGGCATGGAGTCTTCTTTGCTTGCTGTGCTCTGAAACCACTGGGAAGGAGAAGAGGAGAAGTCACGTGTCAGGAGAAAGGTTGGCAGTCCTTGGGCAGCCACGCCGCAGCGCTGCGCGATGGGAGGACCAGGCGGCCAGGTTCTCAGCCTCCTGAGAACATAAGGGGACCAGGCCTCAGGCTTCTCCGACTCTATGTGACAGGGTGAGCGCCCCTCTCTATATGCTACTGCTTTCTTGATTTCTTCCCCTGAGAGTGTTTAGGCCAAGCGGCTACTTGGGTCCAGGCCTCTCTTCTTGGCCAGCTCACTGGGTGTCACTGGTTTATGATCAGAGAACACTCTCTCGCTTCGCTGCTTTGGGAGCTGCTGCCTCTGCTCCTCTATTAAATGCTGAGCATGAAGGAGGCCATAGCAGGGGACAGACCGGCCACTTGCACAGAGTCCTTAGATCACTGAGACAGAGGGGATGGGGGCTGACAGTATTCACAGGACTGAACAGGAGGCCCGTCACAGGGAGGACAGAAATTCAGTGGTTCCACTGAACTTCCAACTGGCCAGCTCTTTCCTACTACGCGGGGGTCAGAAAGCCACCCAGAATGCTGGGCTTTGCTTCCACGGCTGAACAGGATTGATTACACTAATAAAGCGCACTCTTCTGGCAGATTTTGCTGACATGGTTCAATTTATCAGCAAAGATAAAATGAGTCTCCTGTTCATTCCTCCCTTTAGCAAAAATAAGCTGTTTACATTTGACAATGGGCAAAACACATACTGTTCTGGATTGGTGCATTCAGACAGTAAAACGCTTAGTTTTAATTCTCTCGACTTTAAGAACTTCCTTCCTTTGCACTTAAAACTACAATTATAAAATCTTTACAGAGTATATTTCAAATTAAATCTAAGATTAGCATTTAATTTCCATAACCCAGGACCAAAATCCTTTCAACTGAAGTCAGAGGACATAACACTTAATTAGCTCCAGCTTTTCTCCTGAAGCTGAGTACTAGTTTAGATAAATGAAGTAATTTAATGCTTTGGAGGAAATACTGCACATACCGAAGTGATGACCTCGAGGTCCTTCAGATATGTCCGCTCTGTGGTGGAGACCTCTTTCGCAATGTAGTATGCCTTGTCAGTCGGAAATCTCTGCAAAATCCATCAAAGAAAACAAGACGCAACAATCACTTGAGTGTCAGTCTCCGAGACTGTCCAGATCCTAAGAAAGTCCTGATTATAGTGATGGACTATGAACTTAACGACCTTTTGTCAGCCAGCAAATACGCTCTTACTCATTCTCCTTTCTGTGTTAGAGGAGGCAAGACAAAAGAATGGAAGTCGTGGAGAGAATATGGTCTAGGAATGTAACTACTACCGTCAGCTCTGGGACTCAAATTAGTAAGGAGATCGAGTCATGTAGTCTTCAAGGGGACATAAAGGAGGAACTGGAGCCCTCTGTCCTGGGCCCGTGGCCAGCAGTGCTGGTGTTCAGAAAATCTCTCGAAATGCAAGTTAGGGTGTTTGTGGGGATGCCAAGGGTGGCTGGATGGGAGGCAACAGGGTGACCTTGGCTGTGGTGCCATGGTGACCCGATCCCCTGAGCCTATCTGTGAGGCGGACAGCAGCACCTGAGAGCAGAGCGGCCACCAGGCCTTTGCTTTTCCTCAGAACAATAAAGGAGGTCCCTTCTTGTCTGCCAGCTTGCTCACTGCCCACCAGGATCCACTCACCCCACCCTGGGCATAGACACCAGAGACTCAAGAAGTACGCGGACACCTGCATTCAGAGCAGCATCACTCACAACAGCACGAAGTGCGGCAACCCAACTGCCCACGGACAGGAAACGGGCACACAGTGGACAGATGCAGCCCTCGGGAAGGCCACTGGGATCCGCACTGAAACAAGGGTGAACCTCAAGGATGTTATGCTGAGTGGAGTAAGCCAGGTGCAGCAGGACAAATCCTGTAGGATTCCACATATATGAGATGGCTCGACGCGGTGGTGCATGCCTGTAACCCCAGCACTTGGGAGGCTGAGGCAGGAGGATCGTTGTGACTTTGAGACCAGCCTGGGTTACAAAGTGAGCTCAAGGCCAGCTTGAATTGCATAGCAAGGCCCTGTCTCAAAACAACCAAAAAAATTTTTTTTAAATAAAAAAAAAAATGAGGTACCTAGAGTCACACCTAGAGGCACAAGGAGAATGGGGGTTGCCCGGGGCTGGCTGACATGGGGAGCTATCCTTTAATAGAACAGTTTTTGCTGGGGAAGATGAAGACGATCTGAAGTTGGGTAGGGTGATGGTTCTGTGACAATGAGAATGTACTAGTGAACTGTACCCTTCAAATGGTACATTTAACAGTATGCTCATCACTCCCCTCAAGCCCCACTTACTGAGGAACATGTGTGCCTACTCACACAAATGCAAACAAACACGCACTTGCACACGCACACGCACACAGACGTTCAGCCAGCACCTTCCTCCGGCCTTCCTCCTCGTCATCGGTCCTCGGGCATGCCTGGTCGTTCAGCAGCGGGCTGATCAAGGGCGAGGCTTGCTTGGTGTCGGGGCTCAGATTGGGAGACAGGGTCACCGTGGCAGGGACAGCTCCTCCCTGCGAGTTGATGGACAGCTCTGAAAGGTGAGGGCTACCAGTCAGGGAGCCTGTTTGAGAATGAGAAGTTTTAAAGAAAAAAAAAAAAAGAGTAATTCCTTCTAGGATTTGATTTCTATTTGCAACTTTCACCTTTTCAAATCTTTAGAACCTTGGCTACCACATGGCAAAGTAAATGCAGTCACTATTTTCTAGTTTTCCCCCCTACGTTGCAGCTGTCTTAGTAGAAACACCCAAGTATGCATAATTCAATGGAACCCCCCCGTTATGTAACTAAGGAGAAGACAGAGAATTCTGCATAGATAACAATTAGAATAGCTTAAAAGCATAGCACAGCCCACAATCATATTTCCACCTCTTAACTATTGCCTTTACTTCTAAGAATTACTCAAGAAAGACACAGTAGCTATATAACAAGGAGACACGGAGAAATGAGGAGAAAATAGAACTAAACTAACAGGCATCTAAGTGACTGGTGTACGTAGGACACACTACGTCTCATAACAATGGGTAACGGCTAATGGAAAGGTCAAGCAACTAACTCCCCACTCTACAAAGAACAGAAGCAAGCTTGTTATACCTGGTGACGTCACTCCATGTCTGTCACTGTTTGGGACAGAAACACTAGTATCACATTACATGTAATGATGGTCATTAAAAAATGCAAGCTGATGGTTATCACATTGTCACAGATCCTCTTTGCAACAGGGAATAAACTGGTGCTCAAACAGCGATACTGTATTAAATAAAATGAAAAAATATATGTATATACATATTACCCATTAGAAGCCAGCCATGGGAGGTGATAGATAACAGGATACTCTTTACCAATACACATATGCAACTTATCCCTCAACCCTGAAGCTACACGGAGTGTTTCAAATTATACTTCTCATCTGTTTGTTTTGACCTAACTAACCCTTACATCCGTAATTCCCATGCAGACTGGCTAGCACTAATGTTAGGTAAACACAGTTACCATGGCAAGGAAGAAGGTCAAGGCTTCTCCACTTTTCAGTATACAGTTTCAGGCACGCTGCTACTCAGCATGCTGAAGGGCTCCAAGGCAAAGGCCACGCAGAGCAACTTCCCGGAGCGGCGCCCTGCACACCTATCCTCTCTCCCTCAGGGTCATTCAGATGAGATTCCAAGAGAACAGAGGCCGCCACCCCCACTGTCAGTCAGCAGCGACAGCCCCGCACCCGGCAGACAACCAAGACGGACGAAGTCCTGCCCATTGACAACCGGTCGGTACCATGATCCTTGAGTCACAAGACTAGAAAATGTGAGGAAAAGGCAGAGTTAAAAAGTTTGCATTTTTAAAAAATCCTCATGCTTTTAACAAACCTCACTGAAACGAAGTGCTAGTGTTAGACCCAATCACCCCACACACCACCAAACCCAGAAACCCTGGAGAAAAAGGCCAGAAATCGCTTCACAAATGTCAATTTTATTGACACTAGTGCACAAGTGGAGTACAATAATTGTGAAAGAATCGGAACTTATAGATAGAAATAGTGACAACAAATTAGAACCGCAATTGTTTCAAGGTACTACACTATTCTCTTTAAAAAAAAAAAAAATCACAAAAATAAGAAAATGTTATCACTACAAATAGAATTAGAAAAGAGAAATTGTGGCAGTTTGTCTAGAGATCAAAACATTCCATGCATTTGTGAGCTGAAGATTGAGAGTCACTTTTTAGTTGTCCACCAATGATCCAGCCAAACGTGGGACTCACGGCGCGGACTCACCCGTGTGGGAGGCGGGGTGAGGCAGACACAGCGACAGCGTGCTGGGCCTGGAGTCGGCTGTGACAGGGGGCAGAAAAAGCATTCACCTTGCCAGCGAAAGAGTTGGAACCAAGAATAAAAAGGCTGTTAGAGGCCAGCTGAGGGGGAGCGGGCAGCGAGGAGACAGCAACGATCACACCTCGGATGGCATCCAGCAAGAGACAGAAAATAAACTGCCGCACGGCAAGAGGGGTTCTAAAGTGCACACATTCAAACATAGCCAGTCCTACCCCCGAGGGTCAAATGCTAAAGCCCTTGCTGAGTTCACCTGGGCACATTCATAGTTTGTAGACTAAGTAGACAGGATAAGGCAACAGACCCGTTCTAGGAAAGGTGTCACCCTGCTGAAGGCGTGATGTGTTTCAAAGAAGCAAAGCAGTCAGATTTGGCGATGTCCCCACAGACTCCATGGGAGCTGCATGTGAACATCCTCTTCACCGGTAATCTGCGTAATGTACAGACTGCTCAGAGGCAGCCTGCAGGTTGCTGGCTACACACCACTCCTGCAGTCTTTATGCGTGCAGGGTGGACGTGGGGAATGACCAAGCTAGGGTGGCCAATGTCCTTTTTATGAGAGGGGTCTGTATAGATTCATAGGGCCTAAGGAAGGAAGGGCAGTGGGTGTAAAGTGTAAGACCAATACATTGGTAAACCAGGCTTCTCTAGAAAACCATCAGCAAGTCTAAGATAAAGGTCCAAATCTCGGAGGTTCAATTTTGCAAACGGGAGCTGGTTCCATGGATAAGGGATCCCCTTTCTCTTTCCAAGAGAAACTACAGGAGACTGTGAAATTTTATAGAAGACATGTTGCTCATTTACATTCAGAAATCAACAGAATATCCTGTCGGGTAATTAGTAGAATTTGGCAGCTTGGTGAATAATTGGATAATTAAAATTGTTTTGACTTTGAGCCAGGAGCACTGACAAGTCTGTACAAACCTGGGCCCACATGTGCAGATGTGATGGGCGGTTATCAAGAAAGCCAATGTTCAAGGTCAGAGTTATTAGAACTCTAACATCACAACTTCCGTTTTCACTGAAGTAGTCCATTCTACAAAGTAGCAAGAACTGTGGTCCTCTTGTTGGATAAGGTGAACCTAACCTCACTTATCTAGCACTATGAAGCTTGTTCCACTGTGAAGTCTGTTGTCAGCTCTGCAGGCACAGCTCCAGGCAACGAGGAAGGGAAACTGTGACCTGTGCCCCGTTACTCAGTGAAATTATGAATGGCTTGGTATTGTTCTCACTTCTCCCTTATAACAAATTAATGCAAAATAATCAGAGCAAATAATTTTGGGGAACCGTAGAAGGAAGCACCTGGATATTAAGGCAATAGGTGGAAAGAAGTTTAAAGATTAGAAAAAGATTAGTTATACCCCAGATTTCTGGAACTTTCTAAAGTTTTAATAAAAACGCTTCCCACTTTCAGCAATGTCCCCCGTCTCCACCCCAGCACTCGGTTACAGTTCAGGTTAGTAACTCACAAATCCTTTCCTTTTCCTAATGATTTTGGAACATGCCATTAATCTGGGTGAAGTCTGGGATTATGTTGGCCCAGTGGGCTGGCAGCGCTTCCACTAACATGGCTCTCAAGGGAGGCATTTCTGGTAATTGCTTTTTAAAATCCTTTTAAATGTACTTTCTCATTGCACAAACAATTATGGAGTTTCAAATTAGCACTGCTATATTTATGGATTTCAATTTATCACCCAGCCAAGAGACTGCCTTTGCTGTTCTCTCTTTTTTAGTTTAAAATATATTCATAATTCTTTTCTCCTGATCCTGGGAAGGCCGGGCTTCTGGTACCATCTCCCGACCTGCTCTTTGGCTGGGAAGTTCTTCACCTGCCAGGTGACTTTATGACTTTTGCCTTCATGAGACTGGATATGAACTTCATACCAACCACCTACCTTTCCAGCTCGTACTGAAGGCTTAAAAACTCACATAATTCTGGGAAAAGAAAATATTTCTACCCTATTTTCCTACTAGTAAAAATGGCATTTCATAATTTGTCCATTTTGTAAACTGGGTAGTAGGTTGGCGATTTCTAATTTTTAACTAGACACATAGCTTTCCTGTAAAAGAGGGAACAGTAAAATTTGATAATTTTTGAAATAGTCATCTGCAACCAGTTTGTTAAATACGTAAGTACTTGAGAAAGAGAATACTGATGAAAAGAGGATATGGATTGCTTTCTCAATGTCTCTTTTCAAAAAATTTTCAATATTCTCTCAAATCATTTCTTCTGGAAGTTTCTCGATGCTACTCCTCTACTGTGATTTGCCTCCTGTTATTTGGTTCTAACACATAGGTAATTTTACCTGTGTACCTAGCGTATGTTCCAAAGGCACGTATAGAAAATACATTAGAAATGTAGTCTTTCTTCATTTTTAAAAGGCTCCTTTCAAACCTACCTCTCTCTAAAAGAGAATACAACAAAATCTCTCTACAGACGATCTTTTGAAAGCCAGTTATCAAAAGATCAGTATTAGGCTGAGACAGAGTGGTATCCAGAACAGTCAAGTATTTTGATATCTAAGTTGGGTTCCTGCCCAGTGGAATCTATCAGAGCAGCTGGCAGTGTTTTTTTTTGAAAATACAAAGTCCCACATGAAAAACCAGGTCAGATCACCAAGCAGTGTTTTCCTCTTCTTGACACCTTAGGTTGCTGAGGGTCATGTGTGTGTGCTTCTCAGACCCAGGTCCTTTAAGACAAGTTCTACAAGCGGCTAAGCATCCCCTTCACAGTTCACCATCGAGCAATTCAGAAAAGCAACAGTGATGCACTTTCAGAAAAATACAAAGACAAACGTCACACTGATGGAAAACGGTGGAGAACCCACAAGCTTGTTCTTACTCAGGGGGAAAACATAAAGGAGAAGGCTGCTTTGTTTAAAGATGGTGCTGGTGGTGCTGGTGGAGGAGGTGGTGTAGGGGTGGGGCTGGGCACATTGGTCCTTCATGTCAATGAAAAAGAACCATCTTGTACTCAGGGAAAACTTCTCAGTGGGAAAGAACAGTTACAATGGACAGCTTTTATAGTAAGATACCTATTAGGACAAGTAAGAGCTCTTCAGTTTGGATTCACAGGAAATATTAATGTCATGCACATACTGTGACATGAGTTGGGCCTTCCATGCTGCAAGAGGCACCAAGCTCATTGTTACTGGAGAAGCTAGAAATCTTCCTGGTGATAAATTCATGCTTTACTGAGGTACTGCATTCATGTGCAGCAGAGAGGAAATGAAACCGGACAGCATCTGTGGGAGCCCACACAGTGTGTGCTTAGAAAAGGACAGGGAGCTCACTGGCTAGGAGAAGCCACCGGGGCTGACCCCTTGGCCCTCTCCCAATAAGACTAACACACAGCTAAATTCAGACAGACACGATCTCCATAAAGCCTGCTTTTTGTGTTTTGTGGTCCTGGAGATTGAATCCAAGGCCTCATGCATGCTAAGCAAGCGCTCTAACACTGGGCTATATCCCAGCCAGCCATGTGTAAAACTTCCTTTCCCCATTTAAATGGGTGCTAGCCCTCAAAACATGATGGCCCATGCTCTGGCCAGCTGTCTGAGTGCCCCACGTGAGCTGCCAGCACAGATGCGCTGTTTCGCTGAGAGCTTCCCCTCTACAGTGATCCTGTCACTTCCCAGGGCTCCCCACCCCAAGAACTCAAGCCGTGGTAGAAGATGAAGCCAGCAAGGCCAGGTCTTCTAGCCCTCTTCTTTCCCCAACTCAGGAAAATGTGGCCTCTCTTGGTGTGAGCCCAGGGATGCTTTTGTGTGATAGTGTGCTGCTGAGCGAATGGGATCACTGTGTCCCAGAGGAAGCAGGTACTCCAAGTACAAACTGGTATTTGACAGTATTAAAAAAAGAGGAAAAAGAAAAGAAGAAAGAAAGAAAAGACATCAGACAGTGCTCCAGCCAGGGCAGGGAACACAAGATGCACCATGCTTCCCAGGTAAAGACATAATGCCGCGGACACAGCTTTTTCTTCCAGGTAGGTACATGCTGACATAATGCTGCATACAATGGAACAACAGAAAAATGTTTTCTTGAATTTATTAAACAAATGACAAAAATGAGAATGAAGTCCCCAGCCTTTTCTGTTTTCAAATTAATTTGGCATATTAGGACACTTTAATAGAACATATTACCTACAGTAGTATACATAAACACAGAAAGAACAGAAGGGAATCAGATTAATAATACAGGCCAAGCTTGTGAATTTGGTTAGTCAGGAGTCAGAACAGCTTTCCCAGGCAGGAAGGGGGAAGAGTGAGGGATCTAACATCAGCATTCCAGGCGCTTTTGCAGCAAGCAAGTGCACTCCTAACTGAGGAAGACCTATCTTTGGCCTTTCTGTAAAGCCCTACAGGCAGGCTGACAAACGCTTTGTGTCTTAAAAAAGGTCTTGGGAGGCCCAGGAGAAAGTTGTTAGCTGGGTTTCATGAGCCAGAAAAGCTCATCTGTGAATAATGACAGACAGATCACCAGGGGTTCCTAAACGACCTTCTACTGTTCCCTTCTTGGCAGCCAGGGAACGGCTACACTCAGGATAAAGTCGATTCATGCTTCAAAGGTCCTGCCCCTGGCTTCCCCGCTACATAATCGCTCTCCCACCTCAGTGCCCTTGGCTTGTGGGCTCTGCTTTCCACAGCATGGCCTGCAAATGCTGCACCTGGCCCCAGAGCAAGACCAACTCTCCTTCAGTAACTTCTTCCATGACTACGTTAGCAGCACCAGCTTTACAGTCAACTTTTCAACCAGCTCCCAGTTACACGTGGATCACATAGCCCATGTTGACAGCTGATGTTTAATCCTCTGGCCACCCCGAGATGTCTCAGAGTAACTGATCTGGAGCTTGCAGGTTGCAGCAGATAAGCTGCCTTCTGCTGGAGGTTATGATCCAGCGCCAGAGGCAGGGAGGTCACTAAGGGCTCCCTTCCCAAGCTGCCCTGTGATGCCTCAGTTCACCCATGCTCTGGTTATCCTGAACAAAGCAGTCTATGTGGTGATGAAAAGATTCAAGAAAGGAAGATTTTCTCATTCTTCCTCAGCTTCAACTAGGATGTTCGACTGCTTTGACTTGAGAAATAAGTTCCTTATCCTGAGGGTCATCTACTGTTTAAGGGGGGAGATATTTATTATTTTTGGTGGTACAGAGGATTGAACTCAGGGCCTTCACGCTGAGCTACATCTCCAGCCTCTTTCATTTGATTTTGAGACAGGGTCTTGCTAAGTCACTAAGTTGCCCAGGTAGGGCTGAAACTTGTGATTCTCCTGTCTTAGCATTCTACAGAGCTGGGATTGAAGGCATGCACCATCATCCTGGCTTGTGCTGTTTGTTTTATGAAGACCTTTTCTCAAATCAAGACCTCACCCCTCTAAAGAGATACGTGACATACAGATCCACACCATCAACTTTTCTGCACAGGAAAAATGCTCAGATCTCTCTCTCTAGGCTACACAGGGAAACACAAGAACTTTTCAAGTATGTGTCCAAACAGGTGGCAACCAGGCCACTCAAAAAATGGAGGTGCTGGGGATGGAACCCAGGGCCTAGCTGCAGCCCAGTTCCCATTTGTGAGCACTGATGTCTGCATCTCTAGGCCAGCTCCATATCCAAATCATCATGGAGATTTTTTCTTTAATAAAAAGAAAACTGCTACATGAAGTGGCATGCTAATTAGTCTAAAAGCCAGAGGTTCATTTCAACACCAGCAGCTGGTACTCGAGGTATATACAACTGTTCCCTATAGACCCCACTTTCCTGCTTAAATCTCAGGCATTCACACAGAAACAGATGGAATTAAACCAACAAGAAAAAAACAGTGCCAGGCAATTCTTTGATGTCACCAGGGTAAATCTCTTTAATTACTCACTGTTCGAAGAAGTTCATTCCCTAGTGCCTTTCCTTCTTTATGTTATGGGTTTGGCCAACATGGTTGAGTATAAAACTCAGAAAGCAACTGGCAATGGATTGTTCTGAAATGTTCACCTCTTTAAGGCTTAAAGAATCTGGCTCTATTATAAAGATCGCCTATAAAGACTCTTTTACAATTCCACTTGCAAAATGTAGCAGCAATAGAACAGACTCATCTCATAAAATCCAGTGAAGAGTGATTTTAAAGTCACTCAGCTATGACAATCAGACACACACACACACACACACACACACACACATAACAGAAAGCCCTCCTGCTCCCATCTTTCTTGGGAATGTCACTGTCAAAGCTTTTGAAATTCTAACGAATTGGAATAAGGGCAAGGCATAGCCAAGTGATTAGGATAGAAGCGAAGTCCAAGCAAACCTGATGGGGAAGGGAGCTCTAGGATCCCTCACTTCTAAGCTGTCTCCCTGGAACTCAGTGGCTCACTGACGGGTACAGTTCCAATACACTCATTTGGTGCTGAGATAAGAGAGCCACGTTCAAGATGGAAAAAGGCGATTAAGTGCATGGGACCCTTGACTCTAGATATGAAAAAGAGATCTTTATGCACATTCACAGTGGTTTTTACCAATACTGCACACGATAGTCTAATAGCCAGTGTTTTCTTCCTATAGAAACTGCTTGACAACACAAGGCTAACACACAATGCACAGTCATGACAGGATGGACTTTGTATGTTCTGTGCAAGTGGAGGAATGCCATATATTCTTTTTCTTTCTTTCTTTCTTTCTTTCTTTCTTTCTTTCTTTCTTTCTTTCTTTCTTTTTTTTTGTCTTTTTGAGACAGGGTCTCACTATGCAGTTCAGACTGGCCTTCAGCTCATTATGTAGCCCAGGCTGGCCTCGAACTCGCAGCGATCTTCCTGCCTCAGCCTGCCGAAAAGAGTACTGGCATTACAGGCGTGCACCATTACACCCAGCTTGTAGTTTCATTTTTGCAGGGCTGATTTTTTTTTTTTTTTAAATCATCACTTGGGTTTAAATCTTCAAAGAAGTTCTTGGGTAGAAAATCATTATTATTCACATTTTAAGTGCAGGCCACATGGCACAATTGGTGAGATAAATCTGTGAGAAATTCCTAAAGATGAATCACATGTTTAGGGAAGAATCTGGCCCACAGACTTCCTCTAATTAAATGCCTGTCTAATAAAATACTGTCGATGGCATCCAGATGACGGGTAAAGGAGCTGCCGCAGTTCACTTTCAGTTCTGTAACTCATTAAATGCATTTCTTCATGCTAGAAGAATTTCTTGCCTTTTCCTTTGCCCTTAACAAGCAACAGCAAAAGCAACCACAAAGG
Organism: Dinomys branickii; assembly: GCA_004027595.1. NCBI lineage: Eukaryota > Metazoa > Chordata > Mammalia > Rodentia > Dinomyidae > Dinomys > Dinomys branickii. The sequence goes on from PVLD010004110.1 coordinate 14,277, forward strand.
GGTCCATAATTTACACATTTGGAAATAATATCCAAGAAAAGATATTGATGTAAGGAGGCCCTGGAGGAGCTGAGTGGGTATTCCCACACAGACTCTGCATTCCTATGTCGGTTTTGTCTCTGATCCATGACCTTAAGATACCATTCCACTGGGAGCAGAGAGCCTGAAGGCCCGAATTCTTTGCTGAAGTGGGAGATGAGCACATTGGCCACTGTCGTACACAGACTGACCTGCAGGTCTTAGGAAACCCTCGTCACCAGTCTTTGTCTCTGCTGCCTATTACTGACACCCAACCTTGTCTTTGGCCTTCCCGTTCCCACTTTGGTTCAACTGTACGCCTTCCTAAACTACGCTCAGAGACTCTGCAGGCCAGAGGAGACTAGGGGACTCGAGTCTCCCCGAGTCAGGGCATGGCAAGTGCACTGGTGATGGCTGTAGGCTTTTCCTGAGCTCTGCAGTGACAGTGAGGAGAACATGTCACAGCAGCAAGCTTGCTCTAACAGGCTCAAAGCACACACGCTCTGGAATATTTATTCGTGGAGGACAAGCTCTCGCAGAGACAACCAGGTAATATGCTCAGCACAACAAGATATGCTGTCCTGGAACAAACTGTAGCCCCACTCTTTTAAGCATTATTAATTATACTGGGATTGTTGTTTTCACAAACTCTGGCCAAGAAGCCAAGAAACTGAGTTGCTCAGCTGGTATAAAACCAATGAGAGAAATATGTGCAACTCTAAAAGTGGTAACTCTTGTCAATATAAAACTGAACACACAATGATTGATCAATTGCTTTTAAAATATGTTATATCAAATCACTTCCGTAGGAAAAAGCAAAACAAAACAACTGCTGGACTACGTTTTGCTTCAGAGGCTTCTATTTGATTATGAACTAGTGCTCATCCACATTTAATTATCACACTATAGTATAATTAGAGGTAAAAAATTCATTTGAACAAACCACCTTCACGATTAAACAATAGGATTCCAAGTTTTACTCAGCTGAATTCATATTTGATGAAGATTTTATACAACAAGTTGACATCTTTTTCTATGTCTAAATCAAATACGCAAAGCTATGTTATAACTGCAAAAAACCTACAATTTAAAAAAAGCAGTTCTTCCCACTTACTATGGCTTGTAACTGCCTAAGTCAACTCTATGAAATCCCTACTCTTCACATCTGATTTTACTTATTTTTCCTTAAAGTCTCCAAAATTAAAATGTAGATTCTAAAAAGTGATATTGCACCAAAATATCACATAGAGTAAAAAGCCAGTATCTAATGACTAAGGTTATAGCTTCGGCCTTGTGATGAAATAGCTGTACTACTATATGAAGTCAATGAACTTCGTCAGAACAGTTTTTCTCACCCATAATGAAGGTTTGCCTAGATGATTACTCACGTTGCCTTCTGGCTCTAAAATTCTGTGATTCTGTTCTATCTATCAACCTAAAGCAAGACGTAAATAGACTACTTCAATGAGCAACTTTCAAAAACTACCCAGTAATCAGTGTGATTCATCAATCATGCACTGAATCAAATGATTAGGAAAGTAAGACAAAAATGTCTGTATAAAAACGGCTTAATCAGAATCTTTAAAAACAAGTTTTGACATTCATGCGGATGGACAATCACTTGTGGCCACAAGGGGAGCGGCCACTTCTACTTGTTACATCTCGCTGCCAAATTCTACTGTTTCCTAAACACACCTCACTTCCCCTGTGATATCAAAGCCACAGGACGAGTCTTGTAAGGCCACTGGCATAGCAGCACATGAGGGATGTACCATCGTTACAACCCTTCTCAATAATTTTGTAGTTACTTCAGATCTAAAAATGTTAATCTACAATGTATCCTTTTTAAAAAAGTACCAAAGACTGCAAAGTACCAACAATGTCATTTTTTAAAAAAAGCATGTCATTTGTGATGCTTTTCTTACTTTGCAAGCAAGCCACCGAGTTAGCTCACACACTTTCAACACATCCCACTGGATTCTACAAGGCAAGCAGGTCTGGCTGGGAAGTGACCCTGGCTGCCCAGTAGAACCATCTAGGAGAGCCCTGGCTGGAAGGAACCTAGACTGATAGATCCACATCGCTAGGATGAGTGCCAGACATCGCTAATTTTGACTGTGGCTCAGATGATTCCAACGTGCAGCTAAGACAGACACACCAAGTGAGTTAAAACCAGGCTCCTTGATCTACAGTTCGGGAGTGCTGGGTGACAGGCACAACAGAGGCGGGTGAGGTTTAAAAAGAAGTCAGCTCTTGCTACTTACACTCTCTTTGTTAACGCTCAGAGGAACGTTCAAGTGTCACTGTTCCCAGTGGAGGACACTCATCACAAGAATGTGAATGAAGGCCACCCCAGACCAATGATGCTACAAGAGTGGACTCTGTACTGGGAATGATCACCAGGCAGGCGTTTAACTGGCTGACTGACTGGTAATAACCGCCTGCTGTGAGGTGTTCACCTCCCCCTGCATTGCTGTCTCTCCAACGATGACAGCCACAATGACTTCTCTAAACAGAACAAACAATTGGACCCACCAAGGCAAAGCCAAACCAAACCAGCAGTCTGAAATATACTGCCATCCATGGGGACTTGACACGCTTTATAACATTTCCTAGGTGGCCCAGAAAGCAGAAATCACCACAGATTCTTTGCATTAAAATATTCATTGCTCTTGACTAAGATTTTTACCTACTCAATCTGAACTAGCAATCAACTTGCCTTTGGCCTTGAATTTTTATCTGCTCCTCACTTTATGAGGCACAAAAAGCAGCCTTTCCTGCAGCCACAACAACTCTTTAGACGCTCAACCGACAGGAGAGAAATCTGTACACATAATCGAACATGCGCAGAAAACTGCCAAAGAAATGCAACACACTATACACATTACTAGACTCACCATAAAGAATTGCTTCCTAGCCTTCAGCCAGTAAAATAAACAAGCTCTGGGGAACTTGTCCTTGGACTTGCTCTTTCTCTTGCCCACTTTGTCTGGAAAGCAAGTCACTTACATGAAGTCTTGTTTCTCTTAATGGTTTTGGAAGTCAGGCATACCTCCTTCAAACATATGCCTGCCTGTCCAAAACTTCCTCTAACAAACACTGGCTAAAAGTTAACGAGTTGCCAGGGCAGATCACCTCTACTCAACCCTGGGCTCACTGTCCCCAGGATACCAACGGCTGACACTTGCCTTCCAGCCTCCTCAGTCCTCCTCTTCCTCGTCCTCCTCCCTCAGATGAAGGCCACCCAAGGGTATCTGACTTCTCGCCACAGGAGAGCACAGCAGTGCTGGGTGACCAAACGTGGGGGTCTGCCCCAAGGGGCTCACCACAGCAGAGTCTGAATCGCTGGATTCAGTCTCACTGCTGGTGGAACCCTCGGTCATTTGTAGGGGAGCCAGCTGGCCCGCCATGCCACTGGCACACACCGACTGTACGAGGGGCACCTTGGAGGGGGGACCTGCCAGGGGTGCACCATTGGCTAGCATTCTACCTTCAGAAGCGGCAGTGCTAGCCAGCTCCCCCTCTTCGTGGTCATCCAGCCTATCCAAGGGCTCTAGGGTGGATGCTACCTGGCTCAGGATGAGTGGGTCTGTCTCTGACTTATTGTATCTGCTAGGAAGGTTGCGTAAATAGGGCCTTTGCAAGATGGAGGCGTAGTTGTCATCAAGGGGATCCTGGTTTGGGAGAGTATCATCTCCTACACTCCTCTCTCTAAGGTCATGTCCATTTTCTGAAACATAGCCTTGGGACCCTGTCCTGTCCCAACTCATATTTGGACTTGAACTTCTGCTGCTGGGGGACAGTGGAGTGGCCAAGGGACTGTGACCAGCTGAGGCCCTAAACATTTCATCTATCAGGGAGCTATGTCTGAGCAGTCCAGGGCTCCCACTTGTATCAAAGGTGATGTCGGCTGAATCGTCATCAAGGAACTCTCTGGAAGGAGGCCGGGAAGACTTCACAGAGGGAGGGGAAGCCCTACGCCTAGCCTCCACTCGCCTCTCATCCCTGGAGAGCAGATAAACACCACTGGTCAAATCACCCTCATAATTGTCATTTGTTTGGGACCGTGACTGGGACGCTTGTTCTCTGAGAAGGTCGTATTCACTGTCTACATCACTGCAGTCAATGAAAGGAATGGAAGTACTGCTGCCTCTAGCAGCCCGGGATGCTGGACCTGTGCTTGGCTGCGGGGCCTGAGCTTTGCAGGGCCGGACCCGGTCCCTGACGCCCTCCTCCTCATCCTCTTCCTCCTGCGGCACAAGGGCGGCTCCATCTGCCAGCGGGCTTCCCGGAGGGCTCTTCTTCAGGGCAGGGCTCTGCTGGGACCCCGACTCTTCAGCTGAAACTTTCAGTTCCTTTCCTTGCTGGCAGCTCTGGCCACCAGGTGATGGGGTACCTTCTCCAAACGTAAGGCTGGCGCTCTTCGGAGACTGGGTGGGGAGGGAAAACAAGAGGGAAGGCAAACTGTTAGACGAGAACTAGAACAGGCGAGCATAATGTAACAACACCTCCTGAGGCTCCCGGAGGCTGAAAGGACTATGAGACACAGGCTGCCCTCTCCTCCCCTGGGTGAGGACGCCTTCCCACAGAAGTCAGTTTGTCATGTTCCAGAAGGTTCTTCAGGATAAGGAGGCTGAGGAACACAAGTGAGCTGCCGTCTCTGCTTCCTAAGACCCTAGTTTCAGGCTGAGTTTCCACAGACTCTATGGGACAAGACAGCCCTTCCAGTTCCCTAGGGTTTCCCAAGCAAGGGTGGGCAGGGTCAGAAGGACACAGCTTTCAGAGAAACGCTGACACCTTCCCCACTTGTACTTCTGAGGGGAGCTTGACAGATTAGGTGCTCTGTTTAGATCTGCATGTGCTTACTTAAAAGTCATTCTTCTCTTTGACAGAAAACCCTGAAAATGTACCCAGAGACCAACACTGGGGAACACAAGCTCTCGCCACCCTCAGAGCAGAAGCGATAATAACGTCTCCTGCTGCCCGTTGTGGTCACTGCTCTGTAACATGAACCCTGGGAACTCAATGCCAGCTCTGTGCTGGTGAAGGCTTCCGACCTGGCACCAAGCTGGAGCTATACCCGTCAGTGGCAAAGCAGGTCAACACGGCTCCCGTGAGCGCCCACTTAGCTGGCTCCAGGGCACATTTCTATCCCTACACTTACTTCACATCCAAAGAGCAAACTTTGCACTTCCCAGGGGTTCAGAACATGCAGAGTCAGCTGGAAATAGGCCACACCCCAGGGCCTGCTGTGCCCAGGCTGAGAGCAGAGGGCAAAGCCTCCCAGACTCTCAAGTGTCTACCCCTTAACCCCCACCCCACCCAGCTAAAGATGCAGGTCAGGAAGACAGACTGTCAAGTCCAGAGCTCAGTGGAGGGAGCTGGAGAAAACAGAACCAGGTGTCACTGTTCCTGACCTGTTTTGGCACTTCTGAATTTGGGTCTGTAGGCTGTGTAGCAAGACTCCTGATGGAATGAATCTTGCTGTGTTTTCTGAAAGAAATCATAAAGAGAACAAAAGTTAAGAGTTTTAAATGAAAGAGCCTCTGGCTTGTTTATTTATTTCAGTACTGGAGACTAAATCCAGGGCCTTTGCAGTGAGCTACATCTCAGATGCTTTATTTGGAGACAGAGTCTCTATAAATTGCTACCTTGCCCACACTGGGCTCAAAATTTGGGAGCCTCCTGGCTCAGCCTCCCAGAGTGCTGAGATTACAGACATGTACCTATAATGATCACATTCAGCTAAAGAGTCTCTCTTTGAAGCACAAATAATAACAAAGGCACCTCAAAGGACTTTTACAAACATGACTTGGCAAGGGATGCATAGCCATCCTTCCCTAACCCCTGCATGGTCCACGGGCTGTGCACATCCTCAAGGTCTCTGCAGTCTCCGGTTCCAGGTACTGAAGAAGCACGTGCATTTGAGCACCGGCTTCCAGTTGTGGCAAAGTTCATGAGGCAGAGGGGCTGCTGGACCTTCAGCGGCCGGAAAGTACAAGTTGTGGCCTAGCAATATGGAATCTATCCTGGTGTCTGGGCGTGGGTTTTCTAGATCAATTCTACAACAGATGTGAGGGCCACTAATCAGCTTTCTTCCAAAGTATTAAATTCAGGGGAAAGGGCTGCCCTGTGAAAGAATCTAGAGACTCAGCAGCCAGGAGGAATGCCCAACCCAGCTCCTGTACCCTGCATTCTCCTCTGTGCCTCCTGCCTTCTCTCCGTCCCCACCGATCAGGCATTACAAACTCTTCAAGTACTTATCTCAGGACAAACACATAGAGAAAAGCCGTGCACACTGGCTGTTCTTCCAGTACTCCAAATTCACACAGAAAAGCTCTGGAGCACTCTGGCTACCTCTTAGAGGGTCCTCAAAATATTAACTGCTAATCTTCCAAGAAAAACAAGGGGTTATTTCTCAATACATAAGCAAAAGCCCTTGGACCATTACATTTGTAGACATAGGACACGAGAAACCATCAGAGTTTGGACTCAGGTTTGTTTCAGCAGAATCATAATAAAACAGCGGAACAACATGAATATGTATCCATAGCGAATGAGAGGAATAAGTCACAGCGTGACGTAACACTACAGGACACTTAGCAGGCAGGGGTAAAAACAGATGCAGAGTCACAGGCACACTGAGGTTTGCAGGAATTAAAGATGCACACCCAGGGCAATTCTCTGCACTCTTCTGGGCTGTGTCAATGGGACCATAAATCTGACAGCTGCCTCGGGGTGGGAAAGGGTAAAGAAGGAAGACTGTGGTCCAAGGAGGTTTCAGCCATCTCTGAAGCGACAGTAACTACAAAGGAAGAAAAAGAACGCCAGAAACAAGCATGCCAAGATGTGCATGCAGGCTGGGATCAGAGGTGTTTTAGGTCTCAGATTTCTCTGGATTTTGGAATATATAAAATGAGATACATTGGGGGTAGCACACACATCTGAACATGAAATTCACTTATGTTTCATGTTTCTTATGCATATAGATTCCCTGGGGGCTACTGTGACTTTAAATATATTATAATAAAAAAAGAAACCAATGCACTCAACAATGCCGAGCCATCCTGCTCTCCTTCACGCAGCTACTGAGTCCCTCCTGGGTGACAGAACAGCTGGGCAGTGGCCACTTACTAGGAGTGTGTGTGCACTTCTGTCACCTCTTGGAGCCTCACAGTCCCAGGTTTCACAAGGGAATAAAAGAATCCTGACTGCACAGAGCAGTGTAAAGAGTCAATACGATCAGGTCACTTGCTATCAAGAATAGTAAAAGTGATAAATTCTCTTTCTTCTCATCCAGGCCTTGCTGAATTAGTTTCCAGAAATACTTTCTGATCATGTCTTCAGATATTTAAAGACTCGTGGATGCGCAGCTGTGCCTGTGCCCAGCTAGCCTTGCACTCTGCCAGCCACATGGCCCCCTGCTGTCTTTTCTTCTCCTTGTCTCCCTCTTACCTGTGTGCACACCCCAGGGCCCTGAGACACTCCTGTCTCACACCAGACCTGTTGGGGTTGACGGCAGCGGCAATTCTGTGACTCAGCAGACCTCGATCGTGGGTGAAGAACTGTTCAACATCAGTGAACTGTTCCTGGAGCATACGGAGCTCGCACTGAAGCCCTGCTTACCTTTCAAACTGCACTTTCTTGTGTCCTCCTTCCTTAACATAGTCGAGAACCTGCTTCTGAGTCCGACCGCTAAAGCGAAGGCCACAAAGGAAAGGGAAAAGACACCAAGACATTCTCATTTAAACGCAGACACAGTACATCATCTTTGCTTCCTCTCCTGCCGTAACTAGGAGACATGCAGGTGTCTTCTGCTAGCCAGGAACAAAAGCCATCTTAAGAGAACCCATGCGGCGTGTCTGTTCAATCTCTTGCTATTTCCCTTGTACATAATGGAACATTCAATTAACTAAACCCACTTAGAATGATTGGCTATGAACCAACCATCCCATGAACCTGTGCCTTTCATGAAAGGAGGGCCAATTTGGTAAAGTTGGGTTCTCAAGAGGCTTACCACAGTATTCAACATGTGGCAGACACTCTGACAATTACTGGAAAATGAATGGAAAAGTGAACCAACTTGATGGGTAAGTCTATCTATCAGTCTGGGAAGCAACAGCAAGTGTAAATAAAACTCTTCCGCTGCTACAGAGAAAGGAAATCCTTTCTGCATTACAGCATCGAGTCAGGGGTTTCTGTGGCTGGGTAGCTAGCCAAATGGCTCGCTAAGGCTCAGACAGAGCCCAGAAGGGTGATCCTGGGAGCCAGCTGAGTGACTGCGACCATGCCTCCAGCCAGCTTCTTCAGGCTAGTGAGTGTTTGTCTCACTGAGTTCTTTTGTGTTAGGAACAGTCTCAGAAGAAAATGTTCGCATCATAAGCAAACGGGTGGACCGGGACCCTTACCTGAACCGAAACGATGACCCTCGACTAAAGAGAACAGGCTTTGGCTTTGGCTTGGGCTCTTCAAAAAGTCTAAAAAAGGCATGATGTTCAACACAGATTTTCCAGAAGGACTTGCAGAAATCCCGACTGGCCATGAGGAATTCCAAGGTATCCTGGTATGAGCTCTAAAAAGAGAAAACACTCTCACTGCTCACAGACATTCTGTTGAAATATGAAAAGGGATGGAAATGAATTTGTCCAATAAAATTTCAGTTATGTATTATAGCAAGACCATGGACTCAAAGGTTTAGTAAAATATACTTGTTCCTAATGACAGGTTGTAGCCACCTTACAACCATCTTCTTCCCCACAGAATTCCTCACAGAAATGGAAAACAGAGATACAGATTGAGCGGAAGTGATACCACTTGACAGAACAGTCATAAACAAATTATGTTTACTTGGCTGCCACTTCTTTGAAAAAATCCAAGTATTAAAATCTTCTTCCCCCCCTCACCACCTCTTTTGAAAACAGCAGAAAAACATTTCTTCTTTCTGTTTTCTACCTCACAGTTTGAGTCAACACTGACTTTTCTCATCGTTTCTCTGTAACACACCACATGCCTCAAGCCTCCAGGTGGCCCCAGAAACTATACAGGAAATGAAACTTATTTTCCGGAGCACAAAAGTATTACCATCAGCTGAAAAATTTGTGTCGTTTGATTTTGGAAAGAGAATATGGTAATTTTCTACTCCCACACTGAATGCTGCCAATTTCAGTGGCCGTGTTACATAAACAGAAGTTACCACAGTCTCTCAATCCTTAGTGTTTCCAACTATTTTAGGGGATGGATCTTACTGTTCTGGGCAGAGCCAACTTACAAACACGTGCTGTGGTTCTTCCTTTGTAAGTCAGCTTTCTGGACTCACAGAGAACCATTTTTAATGGCATCTGCTTCCCAGTCAGGCCATGGAGGCCTACCTGAACTTTATTGGAGCTAACTATAACCTAGACTACTGCGGGTCATTTTTTTTGGTTTCCCATGGGAAGAACTCCTAAGTTGTGGGTGGGAAAAGACATCATTTTCTCCAAAGAAGATGCTGGCTTCCCTTTCCAACCTTGTGCCCACAGAGAGGTCCACACCTCTAGGGGTCCGATGGGAACTGGGGAGTCCATGAGAATGAGCTGTCTGTGATGTGGGGACAACAGCAAGGACTAGAGGGGGGCTCTCCTGGTGGGCAGGGGCGTGCCTGCAACAGGGCAGAATGCTGACTGGGTTTTGAGGGGGGCCAAGGGCTGGACACACAGCAGCTCCTCAGTTGTTCGTTATTTCCTTCTGCGCAGGGAAATGACTCTGTCCCCAAATCCACATCTGTGCACACTCCTGGCCAACATCAGGGAGTGACCAAGCATTTGGATACAGTTATCTACATAGCCTGCAGCACTCATCTTTATACATGCATCTGGGCAGCGGCCACAACTCCCAGGCAAGTCCTGGTGAGAACAGACCTCAACTCCTGCACCGCAACTCCCGCGACAGTGCAGCTGGTCCTTTCCAGCCTAAGTCACTTACGTTCATGTCAGGGCGGAGCTTGATGAGAAAGCGCTTCCTCTTGAAGCTCAGCTTCCGCACCTTGGCCCAGTTGAAGGCATTGATCCTGGTGAAACCCTAAGAAGAAAGAGCAGCCGGTTAGCTAGGTTGTACCTCACAAGCAAGGCAGGGTGAAGGCAGAGGGCTGACTGACACTCAGGAAAGACGCCTCCAGCTGGAGCACACACAGATCTGCGGGTATCGGATGCTACACGTTCCTGGATCATTATTTCTCACTAATTACCTGATTTGGCATTCACACTAAGTCTGCCTCCAGGAGAGAAGGAGCTGATCAAGGCAATGATAAAAAGAAAGACAAAGAAAATTAAAACCATGACAACCATCACAATAAATCAGCAGCCATCCCTTGGGGAGCAGCAGGTACTTTCCTAAGGGCTTTATACATCTCATCAAATCCCACAGAAAACCTCGTGACAAAAACTGCAACACGGATGTATTTCATTTTGCCTCACGGCTAACGTGGCCGGGAGAAGTTCCCACATGCAGCCTTAACTAGCAGCTATTGTTAACACAGCATGAGCAACTGAGCCACTTGTCCACACGGGTCACACGCCTGCGTGCAGCAAGTTTCTCACAGAATCACAGGGCCAAGGACGAGCGCCAGGTCCACAAGGCGTCTTCCACGGCCACCCCACACCTCTGTGTGGTCACATACAGCATAAGTGGCTTCAGACAGGTGGGAGGTGGTGGAGAAATGAAGACTTATCAGCTACAAATTCCTACCCATTCTGACTCCAGGGAAACTAGGGTTCCCTGTGTGGCCTTGTGAACACCAGGCTCATGCATTCACCATGGTGGGCATGAAGCAATTTGGCACCGGTGGACGAAGAACTCAAAGACACAGCTTTTGCACACCACTGAAAGGCTGAATCACCATGACTGAACCACCCAGCAATGCCCAGTATTTAGACTGTATGAACAAAAAGCAATTTAATTCCATTGTGAGACACTATTTCTCCCTTCTGTGTAATTTTTTAGAAATCTTTAAAGGTTGTGATTTTGAAATTTAATTGATAATGAAACCACGCATTATTATTATTATCATTATTATTTTTAATCAGGTACTCATGGATGATTCACAACGGTCAAAAACTATTAGGAGCAATCGCCTCCTCAAATACCACCCTGCTCTCAGAATGTCATTTCTGACATGAAGCCCAAGTCTGATTCTTCTTAGGAGGTGATTCCAACGTGTAATAACCAGCATCTGTCACAAAGATCTGACGTGTGAGCCAAGAACTCCCATGACTCTTGATAAAATGTGGAGAAGGAACACGAGCAGCTTGCAGGGCTCACAAAGGACCTTAGCACAGGCGCATTTCACAGCTTCAACACTAGGTGAAATCTGACCCTCTTCACCAGAAAGACCGATGATGCTTCCTACATAGCCTATCAAGATGAAAGCACAAGCTACCCACTTGTGTTTAAAAGGAAGGTGTTGTGGCAACATTTTGGAGGGTGGCCGTGGCTTTAAGCATGTCACCTAAAGGTTTGTGCACCGGAGGCCTGGTCCCCAGTGATGGTGGCATCTTCAAGAGACGGGTCTAGTGAAGGTCCTCAGGTCGCTGAGAGTGTGTCCTTGGAAAGGATTAGTGCCATTCTCTGGAGATCCCAGTTGCTCTTTGGCTTCCTGTCTGGTGATGCCATCACTTCCTTTCCCATGAGCTCCTGCCACCGCGTCTGTGTTATGGTTTGTGTCTGTATGTCCCCCCCCCAAATCCTCATGCAGTTACTTGGTGGCTTTTAGAGTTTATGACTGATCCACGATCCAATGCTGGGACTATGGGTGTGAGAGCTGTACCTGCCCTAGGGTAGATAGTTTGCTGGGATTATGAGTGTGAGAGTTGTACCCTACGGGGAATAGTTCGTATATGTAAGGGAGAGAAAGAGGCTGTCTGTTTCATTCTGGCGGCCATTCCTCCCTTTTGCTGGTTGTTTTTGCTGTGCCCTGCTGCTCTGAACAATTTGCCCTCTGCCATGTGCCACTCTGCCTCAGAACCAGCCAACTACAGACTGAAACCTCCACGAACTCTAAGCTAAATAAACCTTTCCTTCCTTCATTTCGGGTGTTGGGTATTTTGTCTCAGCAACGAGAGAAAAGTAACCAAGACAACCTGCCATGAGGGGACACAGCCAGAAGGCCCTGCCCAGAATTGCTGCTATGCTGCTTAGATTTTTAGACTCCAAAACTGTGAGCTAAATAAACCTCTTTTCTTTGTCTTATCCAGCCTCCGACATTTCATGTAACAAAAGGAACACAGAAGCGTGGTGAATATGTCCCTTATCTTCATCTCACTGATGGTTTCATAAGAACCCATCAAACTGCACACTGTAAACATATGCAGGGTTATCACTTTATGAAGCTATTAAGAAAAGTGCATTGGGGCTGGGGATATAGCTCAGTGGAATAAGCGCCTGCCTAGCAAGCGCAGGGTCCTGAATTCGATCCCCAGTACCGCAAAAAAAAAAAAAAAAAAAAGTGCATTGATAAATAAAATGGTGCAACAGGCAGACGATTAAGAGAACACACATTTTTGAGAATCGGGTATCATTATGCCCTTGGGTAAAATACAGGTAAGAATTTAAGCACAGCGTTTGTTTCTTCTGGAAAATTATTGTAGTGCAAGGGTACAGCTTTTATGAATGTATAAAACTTGTTCTATTTCAAAAGTATGAATCACGCATTATAAGTTAGTCATACTTAAAGTCACAAGGAAGCTGGCTCAATCCACGTTGGACTTAAAAAAGGATCACATTACAGCAAAATGCCATCTTCCAGTGTGAAAAGGTGTTTATATGCATGTTCTAAGCATGAGATACAGGCTTCTGTGGACCTACAAAGTCAATAAACCCAAACGAATCTGTAATATAGCTTTCCCAACCAGGGCAAGAGTGAATGGAAAAGAATCTGGAAGTAAGTCTGGAAAACAAAACCTGAAGTGTAGTTACTTGTTCCTGTTCCCTTGAAAACAAACAGCGATGAGGTCTTAGCTCGGCCACCCACATGGATCGGGGGAAGGACCACTCCCCTCCTGCCATCACCAGAACGCTCACCTGAAACACGAGGATCCCAGTGTTGGCGACGGCCAAGTTGATCTTAGTGCCTTCCCTGTCCTTGGCTGGGTGCAAACGGATTCCGTACATCTCGAGCCGTCGGGCCACCTCCAGGAGCTGGAAATCTGACTCTGCTGGAGTTTGCCCACTGACAAAGAAAAAGTCAAGAGAAAGGCCAGGGGATTTGAATTCCCTATGTGTATTTGAGATTCAGCAACTTCTCTTGGGAAATAAAAGGCACTTCATTGCAAACAGTGGGGCTCCCAGATCAGATGACACCCAGCCTCCCATTCGGTAAACCCAGAGCTTAGCAGCTAGGACAAAAGCTCCATTGCTCGAGTAACGCAAAACCCAAAAGTCTATCTTGAACTCGGCCAGATTTTAGAATCTCAGAGTTTCCTCTAAGGTCACCTAGAAGCAAAACATCACTGTATTAAACAAATGCTCCATCACAATAACCCCAACTTGCAGACCAAGTTTAAGGCACAAGCCCTCTCCTAGTCTTGCCAGGCCTTAGACCACAAGAAGCTCAGAGTATCCTCTGACCATCTTCTACTGATCAAAGCACAAACCAAAAAGCAACAAAAGGAAGATATTATGAGGATTCTAGAGTTTTATAATACCCTTTTGCTGTGCCTAGTTTACCACATCCCTTCCCCATATCCTTTAAGCTGGTAATTGAATGGCCTTGGGGTTTTACACTTTCCCTTTTATTTCAAAGCTTCCATGCCCTAATATTCGAGGCTCACAGGTTTCATAGGAGGCACACCAGACCCTAGCTCCTTGGGGATGGGTCACAACATCCCAGGGGCCTCTATGCCCTTCTGCCCTGGCTTTGTGTATTTCATCAGGGTTATGGGTGTGTGTGTGTGTGTGTAGGAATGTGTATACTCCCATGTATGCTGGGAGGCAGGGAGTAACGCAGCTCAAGCCATGCATGAGACTTACATGTGGTTATGGTGAAATTCCACAATTTTGTCTTCTAGTGCATCTTGCTGAGGTATGTACTTATTTTTCGCTAAGTGCTCTCTGTCCAATGCTTCATCGAAATCCCCAATCTCGGCTACAAACAAACAGAAGAACAAAAACAGGCCAAGTAGGATAAAGACTTTATAGTCTGTTGTATTACTTGGCAAGCCAGCCAGAAATTAGCAGACAATAGGAGATGGGCCCAGTTTGGGGGACGACCTTAGGGGTTCAAGGTCAAACGTGGGGATACGAGGGCACAGTTAAACAATTCTGACAACACAGAAAGACTTCCTACTTGTTCTCACTGTTAACAGCTAGAAAGAAAACTTTGCTGTCATCCACCTTCAGTCATGCATGTTCTTGGTATCTACCTTTATTTTGTTTTTATTATTTTAATAAACATGTTGTAACAGATACATATTCTTTACATATGTTTCCTGGGTACAGTGCAGTATTTCAATACATGTATACAATTATCATGATCAGATCAAGGGCACTAGCATATTTACAACCTCAACATATACCATTTCTTTGCATTGAGAGCATTTAAAATCCTCCCCACCAGCCATTTAGAAATATTCGATCATTGTTGTCAACCATGGTGGCCCTGCTGTGCTACACAGAATATCGACACTTATTCGGGGAGCACTTTCCTCCTCGGGAGGAAAATCTAACCAGGTGGGTGATCACAGGAGTTGTAGGACTTTACAAAATTACCCTCTAAAACTCTTAAACATAACAGCAGAAGCCAAACCCTCAGAGCTTTAATGTGCAGAGTACAGAGAACAGTAAGTGGGTGTAAACATACATAATGTTTTCTCCAAAAATCAAAAGAGAATTTACTAGTTTTATACTTCTGTTGTCAGAAATAATGAACCAGACAGTAAATTCTTCCTCATTTTTATCCAGAAAAAATATGATGCATTTGCTCATAGAACTTCAACACAGGCCTTGAAATTGCTGTAATGTTTAAGTTTAAAGCACAGAACTTGAAAAGAATAATTGTACGTTGGCTTAAAAAAAAAAAAGCAGCTCAAGCTCAGGTGACAACTTCTACAAGGCCCCTGAGACACGGTTTTTACTCGGCATCCTAAGTCAGTATAACAAGCAGAATAAAACGCAGCCTAATGACCAGAGCCCTGCTGTTTTGATGAGAAGTGAGTGAGTGGCTGCTTTTGTTCTGTCCTGTGCAGCAGCCTGCCTGTCACACTTTGTCCCTCCAGTCATATGCGACATGGTGTCATAAATCACATCCACCGAGACTTGTTCTGCACAAAACAGTGCCAGGTCACCTGCAGAGCTGGGCCGCTGGAGAAATCTCTCACTCGCTGGCTTCCTCCTGCTAAGACCAGCCACACGTTCTCCCTAATTAGAGTTAAACTGCTGCCCTCCACCAGAAAACAGTGCAGATGTGAGGGACAGCCCAGGGACACTGCCATTGTTCTCTGTGGTACCTAAACAATGGTGACTTCATTTTTCTGCATTTCTCTCTCTGGTCTCAAGAAGGTACAGTTGTCTTGTTGCACCAGGTAGTTATGATTTTCAGAAGTCACCATGAACACTGAATTAGCGATTACTGAACCACCACTCCTCGGGGAAATTCAGGGTTAGGCTCCTGCAAAACTTCTGAAACAACAATTTCATTAACCGATGTTTTTATGTGTGTTTCTGCTGAAAGACACCTTGTTTAATACACATCATTGATTCTTTCACACTGAACTCACGGCCAATAGCAGCAGAACCCACGCTTGAATGAGATTCCCTCTAACACACTTACTTGCTTCCTAAGGCACGTCACGCTGCATGTAGGGCCCTAAGTAGCCGTTCAGCACTGTGCTTAGGGGCCAATTTAAACTGAAATCACTCACAATAGCACAAAAATTCCAAAAGCACAGCATTAAGCAGCCCAAGGAAAAGGATGCTTATTAGTGTCTGAGAGCTGAAAGGTGGTGGCAGAGCCTGGCCTTGTCCCGCTCAGCTGGGAATGGGCATATCAGGTGGTTCCATTTCTCACAACCAGCAAGTGACAGTCAGCTCAGAGTACCCAAGTACTGTTCCGGGCATACAATTTAGTAAACGGGTGAATCTGTGATTACAGAATTTGGGAGCAATGAAGCTTTACTGGATGGGGGGAAATCAACTCAATTCTAAATGTCTTGAGCACTTTTATTTTAGGCTTCTTATGGCCAGTGGATCTGATGACCCACCTTCCCACAGTTCGGAATAAAGCAGCGATGTATTCTGGCTTTTCCTTCGGCACCAGGGACAACACATCTAAGCCTCTTTTCTTTGGCATTACTAACCTCTCAGCGTGCCCTCCTCAAATGCAACGCGATCTGTGACTACAAAACTCACTCAGTCCCTAAGCATTCTTCTTTCTGAAATAACTTCAGAGATAGGGCCGGGGATATAGCTCAGCGGCACAAGCACCTGCCTGGCAAGTGCATGTTCCTGAGTTCAGTTCCCGGTACCAAAAAAAACCCAAAAAAACAAAAAACAAAAAAACTTCAGAGAGAAGGGACAGTGATGGCAGTTTTGTATCAAAGCCAGTGTGCCTATTTAATAACAAGTTATTAAATCTGAGGGGAGGCCAGAGCAATCTTGGCCTGTTTGGCCACTGTCCATCCAAATTTCTCCTTTGAGACAAGTGAGACATCAGGCACACACTCGTCCTTCAATAAGGGAGACAAACGCCGGAACACAGAACTCACAGGTTAACATTTGAGGATGTGCATATAAAGTGAACGTCGGGCTGCTATGTTCTCTTCCACTTCAGCCATTTATACAGCAAAGATAATCCATTCTCACAGTTGTTTTTGTGTGTCTATGTGTGGATGTGATGTTTCCCCTGTCAATCAGATCACTGTGTCGTTTCCGACAACCAAAGTAGACAGAACTTACATTGTACAATGTGAGAGATCAAGAGCGCAGCGCTGGTGTCATTACATGTCAACCTGCCGTGAGCCAAGTCCTGCTTCACTTGTAGAGCAAACAGGTACCTGCCAAGGCCAACAGAGAGAGACAGGTGTTACACCAGGGAGCAGAGGGTCACAAGAGAGGGGGGCCTGGCCCTGCAGCCCATGCACACCCCGAGAACCTAAAGACAGTGCCCAACCCAAGTGACAAGAAGGGCTGCAGCAGGGACACTGGAAGGTGCCACTCACTGTGGACTCAATACCCACCACCCTAAAAGTATCAGGCATGTGCTGCAATCTTTTCACACAATGGCCAACATGTTTCATTTCACAGGGAGTCACAAAAATGTAAAACTATAACCTACAACTCCATGCGTGTGTTTGTAGGGTGTGTGTGTGTGTGTGTGTGTGTGTGTGCATACGTGTGTGTGTGTATGTGTGTGTGCAAGACACATGTAAAACTTTTCCACGGGATCAGCTAACATACTCTCAAGTGCCTATATGGCTCATAAAATAACAGCAACTTACTGTGGGCAGCACAAGCTTTGCCAATGACTCAGAAAGACAAAGGTGTCTTTTCTATAATGTAATATTCACTTTAGCTCCCTCCATAACCTTTACTTACCAGACCAGTAAAATGCAATTTAAGTTATTTCTAAGTTCTTTTCTTTGTACTGTTGGTTAAAGCAAGTCAACATTTTTGATATAAGACAGTGATGGCAAACCCTTTAGAGCTTTCAGTGATACAAACAGCCCGCTGCAGCATGGGTGCCATTGGTTTACCACCACTGTTATGAGAGAAGATAGATGTTTACACATCAAAGAAATTATGTAAAAATCTGTGCACTGTTAAAATCAGTTTGAAAATATCTATATAAACTCATGTATTTTTAGAAAGGTGTTGACTAGTGTTGCCCACTGCCTGGAAACTGTGTCTTCTCCCATAGCAACCGTTAGTAACCAGATTCTGTCCCTCATACAGTACTCAAGGGAAGGACACAAGTAAGTCCTTGGAGAAAGGGTAGATTCCAGGTCTCAAGTAGCAAAGGGAGCGAGGGAAGCTTGGAATTTCTACAGATGTTGAAAAGCAAGGCAGCTTTTAAAAATACCTAAGCTGTACCAAAGGGCAAAAGAAGTACCTTACAGGGGCCTCACTGGCCATAGGTCATGACCGCCAGAACAGCAACAGGAATGATTAAAGTGAATCAAAATATGCTGAATTAGTGAAAATCCCTGAGTCCATAACGAGAGAGAGAATTGCATACATCACCATTGCAGAATGATTAAAACAACTTCATAACCAAAAAATGGTCACCAAATGTGAAGAACTGAGCTTATAACCTGGCTCTCCAGCAGGAGGCATTTTAGAATCATTAGAGAGCCCACTGCAATGGAGCAAGGCTTTACTGCACAGGAGAGCACTAACTTAAAATACAGCAGGCTTGATGGGATTAGAAAAACAGTCTCTAAGGAAATCACTGACTCCAGCAAAAGACTGGTGGTCGGTACAAATCTCACTGAGGAAATCGGAGAACCACACAGGGATGAAGTAACGGAACTTTACAATAGAAAGATTGGAATGTCACCACTTTAAGCCATTCAGCAATCCCAGCATCTTTCATGAGATGTGGAGTATGCAAAACCACTTAGGATGGATTCCAGCCAAGCCTCTGAAACAAATTTCTAGTTTACAAGAAAATACAAAAGTTTTGAAGAATAAACTAAACAGCACCATAAGAACGAAGACAAAAATCAGGACATGAAGGGAAAGAATGAGGAACTATGCCGGGTTTAAAAGGCTCCGAGGAAATAAGCAGCTGTAATATGTGGTCATACAGTGACTCCTACTTTAGAACAAACAGATGTAACTGACAGCTGGGGAAAAGTAATGCATTTTAAGTATGGCCAAGGTGTTAGAAAAGATAAAAAAAAAATCAGAAAGGATATCACATCAACGTGACATGCAACATGTTGCGGTATTTTAATTTGTCTTTTATATTCTAACTTTCTATGCTGTATAGTTAATATTTTTGTAATCATAATAATTTTTCTTTTCTGTAATGTTGGGGGCTACAATCTATGACCTTGTATATGCTTGGCAGGCTCGACCACTGAGCCACACCCTCAGCCCTGTTTTTAATTCTAAAGAAAGACCTTTAATGATACCAACAACTGAAGTAAGTTTCCATAAGCATTAAATGAGGTAACACGTGCAAAACACAGAGACTCAAAGAGAAACATTCAACAAATGCTACCAATCTTTTAAAAATAAGAGAGTCTCTAATTCTCTTTAAGTCATTTGGGATGTTCCCTTTTTAAGAACTGAAAAACACAGAGGCAATTGTATAACCAGCAAATAAAAACAAAACAAAAAAACCACTGTGGCTCTACCAGCTGACAAGGGTGACCTTTATCCAACCTCCCTGTGTTTGTTCTTTTCTGTTGCTTTCCCCAACACCCTCCTCCTTTCGTTCTCTGGAAAGTCAAAGGGAAGCAAAGTGGAGAACACGAACCGACCCAATTGTCCACTCCAGACTCCAGTGAGAAGGGGCAGCACAACACTCCTCCTGGATGAGACAGTGGTCCTTGTCCCTTGAGCCCAACACTTTGCTGACCTACAAGCTTTCATTCTAATGTGTGGTTAATTCTTCAAATAAGTAGGAGGGCTTTATATTTTAAAAGCATTACAATTTGGCGATTTTCCCACTCACCAGTTCCAACACAGGGCTCTGTGTTTACACAGGAGCGCACAGGGACAGTCACAGACACAGCCTAGCTTTGGGGATGCTTGATGCCAGTCTCATGGGGGCTGTGTGGCGGCAGTGGGCTCTGGGGGGGTACAGTGGGACAAGGAGCGCATATGCTTTCTAAAGACTCGGGGAAGACTGTGTCACCCTAATTGTGCTGACTGTCCCTGCTCGGAGGCCCACGTAACATGAGAAACATCCTCTGGGTACGGACTGTCGCTGTCCTGAGCAACACAGACTGTAAGCTGAGCGTGCTGGCTGCAGTGCTGACTTCAGACTCAGTGACACCTCTGTCACTAGAAATGGAAGCCAGGACAATGGGGTCCCCAGGAGCTGAGGCTGACTTTAATCTGCTCAGTATAATGAGACCAGGGAACTTGGTGAAAACCAAGGGCTCAAAGCAGAATCAACTCTCCCTGGCAAAGGAGGGTATGGCACTAGTGAGGGGGGCTTTACTTAACGGAGAGGGCAAGTCACACAACATACCCTTCCTGCGCCTTATTTACAGCACGTCTATTTTAATTTAACTCACTTGGGAGGTCTTAACCTCTTCTCTTTTCTCACTAAAGGAAGTGATTCAGTTTCCTTGACAGTCTAGGGGAACATCAGCTGGCATTCCCAGGGCAGCAAGTCCAGCACGATGGGCTACTTAGCACAAGAACCCAGCCGGGAAGGAACGGGATGCCCCGGGCCAGGGAGGACCTGAGGTTTAGCTGTCTTGTGTAGGCACAAGGAAACTGACTCTGAGCTCTGCAGTGCAGGAACCCCTGCATGCTGTTTTCATCCTGCACCTTGGTCGGGATGTTTCTCTTCTAGAAGTCTGGGTGCTGCTGTCTACAAAACAGAGTCCACAGAATGTGTGGTTTAACACCTAGAAAGGAATTTGGCTTCCTATTGAAGAGTGAAGTGCAATTTAATCTCTAGCTATATAAACGGGAAGTGGAAAGCTATTCTTGGAAGCCAAAGAACCAACTGCAAAGCTAGAGTCCCACAGGCACACCAGGTGTACCATCTCCCCTGCAAAGCACCAATGACAAGGAGCTTCCCTCAGCCTCTGCCGTGCACCAGAGAAAAGTGCCTGAAATGCCCATGGGCTCATCCTGATGGTGCAGCTCCTGAAGGAATCTGAGTGTGGAAGCCTCACCACGGTGGCACTTCGAGGATCCCTGCATGTGGCACAATGTGGGGCGGGGGGTGAGGGGAGCTGAGGAATACAGTAGAAATTTCACACTGATTTTATTCAATGTTGAGCTGAATGAGTTTTCTTCTTGGAAAAGATTTCCACAATATCAATTCACACAGGAGGCAGAAAAAGAAAACAACCAAAATGAAAACCTGCCTTGTTGGGTGATGCTTGTGTAACTAGGAACTTATCAGTGTTCACAGAGGAGTCGGCAAAGGGCCAGGCACCTTTGGTGTCAACCGTAAAAAGCTGCGTGGAGTTTCAGAATAAGACCAGAAAGGCAGAAAAACTAATTTGTAAAAATGAAAAAGGTGCAAAATTATTTCAAAGTAGAATTTTCAGTGGAAAAATGGGAGAGGGCTTCATGCCTATAGCTTTCCAAGCAGGGAAGAGGCCCTCTGATGGGCAAGAAGAAAACGCCGGCTGACCACCAACTGGACTCAGGCCTTGATTTTTATCAGTGCACTGAGCTCAGGGTAATGCATGTTGCAACACCAGAAAGCCAGCCCTGGAAACTGCTAGAGCGGCCCCAGTGGAGACCTGGCTCAAGGTCTCTGTAGCTAAGGGCTGTTCAACAGCAAGGATTTCCCAGAAGGCTGGCAGCTTCTGCCAACCCCTGGCTGCCTTCAGCTTCTTTACGATGTGGTGGTGGTGGTGAGTACAGGCAGCCACTCAGGCAGAAAATGAAGCAACAATGTCTTCATGGAACTGTGCTCCCGTGTGTACCCAATCGCCTTCTTGAGATAGCCGTGAGATGGTGGATAAGTTATCAGACATAACCGGCCAGAACCACCCCCAAGTCTCTGTCCCTCTGAATCCTCCACTGCAACCTTCCCCTGCTGCAGTAATTGCCACCACTAGCCATATCAACCTGTTGCTCAGGTCTCAGACCTGGGGGTCCCCCTCTGCTTTCTGCAGGCTCCGCTTCCAACCCACCCCCAGGATGTGCAGGTCTTTCCTCCACCAAACATCCCAAATACAACCACTTAGCTCTGCTTGCAAGCTACCGCCTGTTTCGCTGCCACCGTCTGAGCCCGGACTGCTTGCGGCCAGTCTTCTGCGCTAGGTTCCCTGTGATATGCACCCACGGCCTCCAGCACCCTCAAGACACCTGGTCTTTCAGCCCTCACCTACCTTTCTCCCACCTCCTTCCTGCCTCAGGGCCACTCCAAAGGACCAAATGGACAGATGGTGCATATTCCTGGCATGGGCACTGTACTGCCCACTCTTCTCCGGAAAGCTCTTCCTCAGAAAATGCCTGACAGGTCTTCATCGTCTTACCCAGCCATCTAACGTCATCACCCGGTCATTTCTATCACTTCCTCCTACTTCAGTTACCTCAAGACCTCTTTGCAGGGACCCGATATTTTCCTTACTAAGTAATTTTCTGTTTCCACTAGAGTCAAGCCTTATCTTTTCACCACTGCCTTCCCAAGGCTGAGAACAGTGCTTGCACATGATGCATACTAATAAATACCGGGGACTGAATGGACGTCTTCAGCCCTTTGAGAAGTAAGGTCGGCTACCTGAGATCTTATGCTCTGTACTGAGCCTGATGAGAGAGACAGATGGTCTTGGTCTTCATAAGCCACAGCATGAAAGGCACAGGTGACAGGAATCTGCCAGTCACACCGGTGCACCCAGAAAGGCTTTGTCTTCACGAGTTCCTGCCCTGCTCTCGCCTGGAACCCACCTGTGCTGTCTCACACTGTAAAATGAGGAGTGGCAGCAACGACAGCAGGGAGGGGACATGGTGGGAATGGTGGGGGCACAGACATGACGGTGACAAGGGCTGTGCTGCTGGTGGCATCCATGACAGTGGTGACGACGAGCATTTATAGTGTTCCTGCTGGATACCAGCCCTGCCATGTGCTTATGCTGAAAACAACTGACCGAGCACGTGTTATCTTCTGCACTGTCAGAGGTGAATTAACAGTGGCACAGAGGAAACAAGCAGCTGTCTGGTCAGATGGCCAGCAAGCGGCAGGGCCGATGGCTGAAGCCAAGCCTGACCCAACAACACCATGCTTCTCCCACTGGCTGCACCGCCGAGACCCCACCCTATACTTCAGTCAAATTCACCCATCCGTGCCAGCAGCAAAGACAAACCTTGCACTGACATCCTGGATTCACAGAAGGGACCCCTTTCCCAAAACTACCTCACAATATGACATTAACAGGTTACAAGTGCAGTTCACGTCTCATATCACTTTCTTAAACAAGCCAGATTCCACCTCCAGGTACAGGGGAAACCTGGAACTTTCTTTCCATTATTTTATAGGCAGAGAGAGAGAAGAGGGTAAAACTGGGGCACAGAACAGATGCTGGTCCAATAAATATTGTGAAAAATGTGTAATCAATTCAGAAGATGAATGTTCTCGTTTCCTCTGTACACTGCAGCAAAAACCCCCCAAAACCCAGTTTCCAAACCACTAACCTTGTGAGTTCTTCTTGGAGCTGTGTGTGGTCAGGTGGAAAGAATTTCACCACAAACTTAACAACAACATGCTTTGGCCCTAAGGAAGAAGAACAACAACAGACGTTCAGTACAGCATTTATTGATCAGTGTTTCAAATGCCATTAATAGAAAGCCTTTATAAGGCACATTATATGCCAAATAACACATCTCATTCCAACCTCCCCAGAGGATGTCTACCCTCTCCAAGCCACCGAACAACCAGCCAAGTGTTGCTACTTTTACAGGATGGGACAACAGGTATCTGCTTTTTGAAAAAACTATGACAACTGTACTACATTGAACGATTAAACTTTTTCTCTAGGGATTTCAACTAAATTCACTTTTTAAACAAAGCTATTTTTCTCTAGCAATGTATCTAACTGGCAACTTTTATCCAAATACAGGCTTTGGATAATTTAAGAAGGAAGTAATGAAAGTGTAGGCCAGTCACACCATTTATTCTGTTTCGCTTTTCATAAGGAACACACTTGCCACTGTGCTCATCAAACGTGTTTCCAGGGTCCCAGGGCCCCCTCAGCTCTGGAAACACCAATGAGATGAGGCCCTGCCTGTGTCACCGCCGACCAAAGCCTTAATGAGTCTCTCAGCCATCTTTCCAGTGACTAACGGCCAAGTCAAGAAGCAGCTGTTGGGAGTGTCGAGTGGGGAGGGGACAGACTAAGAATAAGACGGATAACTTTTCAGAACTAAAAGAGAACATCAAGTAGCTTGCAATGTAATAATCGGAGGTGAAGGCAGGCTTTTGTGTGTTGGTGTGTGAGCCACGACAGCCTCGCAGGTTCTGCATTTGGAATGATACCGGGGAATGATGTCCCGTGAAACACGAAGTACAACAGTGAAATCCTGTTATTGTTACCCTCATCATCACCCCCATGGGCACCGCTGGGGATCGAGCCCAGGGCCCCACACATGCTAGGTGAGTAAGCTACAGCTCTATGAAATGCAAATTTTAACATTAGCTTTTATTACAAAAGAAAACAATCCTTTTCCTCCACTGTCTGTGATCAGACACAAAAGAGCCATTATATATTTTTTGTGATTAAAAACGTACACAAAACCTGATGTATCTATCACAAGGTGAAGCTGTTGGCCACGTACATAAAACTGGGAGAAAAAGGCAGGGCACACGAGCACTGAGGCCAAGGCACGCAGAGCTGCTCTTCCCAGGAGCCCGAAAGCCGGCAGAAGCCCTGCACGCCTGACCCAGGGGGCAAAGCAGCAGCAGTGAGGCGAGGAAGACAGAGGCTGTGCTGTCGCCCTTAGCCATTCCAGAGGGAACGCAAAGAGGGCGCTCAGCTCCACAGGGGCCCTGGGGCCACAAAGGTGCCAGCCCTCAGCGCGAAGCGACAGCTCTGTCACACCAGGCCCGTCACAGCATATAGAGGAGACAAAGAGATAGCGTCCTGCTCCCGTCCCCACCGACAACCTGCTGCACAAACACCTCCCGCCACGAGCAGAGGCCCCCACAGGAATCACTGCAGGGCCAGACAGCAATCTGCGGGCTCGGGGCTGCCCGCACCCTCCAGGCCTGGGCACTGCTCACAGCAGTGTGGCCCGCACTCGTGTTTAGTCACTGCCAGCAGGGACCGGCTCCCCCGACGACACCCAGCAAACACCAGTAAACGACAGCTCTTTCATTTCCAGTGTCAGTAATTGCTTAATTGGACCGACAGCCATTTCAGTCGCGTAAGGCCGTACAGGCACTGCTGCATCGTTACGAGAGCCACATAAACTGCTCCGAGTGGCCCGGTGGGGTTTCCTAGAAAGTGATCCCACAGGTATTGTGAGCTTCAAGCTCAAGAAAAGGCTTTGTGGCTTTGGACCCGGACCGTGGTAGGTCCTGGCTGCAGCAAGTGACAATCTGGGATGACTTTGGGCACTGAGCTTTCACTCCAAAGCAGAAAGAAGGAAGGACGAGGCAGAGCTGAGGGTGGGGAGGAAGAAGAGAAAAAGCAAAAGTTCTCTCTCTCTTCCTCCTCTGCGAGGCCCTCTGGGACACACAGTGGACTTGCAGGCCAGACTCCCCGGGGAGCTCCGCCCGCCAATCAGAAGCACACATTGGAGCCCCGCCCCCACCCCAACAACACTGCCTGCTGGTTGTCAGACTGTAAGAGGGAGAACAGAAAACCTACAATCAATTGCATGGGTAAATGGCTCTGTCTTTCCCCTTCAAAAGGGAGTCGGAACAGTGGCCCGAACAGATACGCTCCATTACTCTGGGACTTCGTATCAGTTTTAAGTTGTTAATCCAAGCAAGCATGGTTGGTTTTCCAAGCAAGTCTTTCACAATCAAATTACTATATATGAAAACTGCAGAAGACACACACTTTTACAGTACAGTATGTGGGTTGATGGACGAGGGGAAGCAGTCAGGATAAAGAAAAGAGTTTGTGGTCCTGGTGCTTTACAACGACAATGAACACGTCTGGCTTTGAATTTACCGCGCTGTTAAACATAGGGGGGATACTTACTTCTAATCTGTTTCACAATCGGTTTTAAGAGATCCAGCCACACCTACAGGGAAAAAGAGCACAGATTGAGACAAAACTTCTCAATGGAAGAGTACAGGCATTTTATACTGTATTTGAAGCTATTCTGAACCAAAACACCTTGGTGTGTTTCAGGTTGTCTGTTTTTTTTTTTTTTTCCTTCTTTAGAATGTCATAGCCTACTGTCTACCACTTTTATAAGATGGATCCTGATTTGCTCATTGTTATGGTGTAGATCCAGAATGTCTCCAGAAGCCTCCTGTGTTTTGAGGCGGGGCTTTTGGGAGGTGATGGGATCATGAGGTGCTGTCAGGCCGTGGGGCCTGGTCACAAGAGCAGTCACTGGTCTGTGACCTGGAAGGTGCATCTCCCTCCCAGAGCCTCCCTCTCTCTGCTTCCTGGCTTCCGTGACACGTGACCTACAGCTTTCCTGCGCCCAGGCCCCACCACTGCAGAGCCAGCTGGCCAGGACTGGTCTTCTCAAAACTATAAGCCTAAGTAAACTCTCTTTCTTTAGTGAAGCTGTGGGGGTTGGAGACTGGTCTCTGTGACAGGAAAGTGAGTAAGACACTAAGACCCTCCCTAAGATTAACAGTTAAAATATATCCTGGGCTTAGAGATAAAACTGAGAGTTATGAGTTGAGGATGTAGCTCAGCGACAGAGTGAATGCTTAGTATGCATAAAATCCCAGGTTCTATCCTCAGCACTGTCAAAAACAAAAAACAAGAAAACCAAGTTAACAATTAACTTAAGAATTTTTCTATACTCATTTGTACTTTTATCAGATTTACCTATTCAGAAAATATTAATGAGTGACTAGAATCTTGACTACTAGTTGAATGAAATACGCATGTTCCCTACTGAAATAAAATACATATATTCAGTGAGACTCTGTCTCAAAAAAAGGCCTAAATGGCTAGGGATATAGCTCAGTGTGAAGGCCCTGGGTTCAATCCCCAGGGCTGCAAAAACAAAACAAAATAAATAAGTGAACAAACACTATGCGTAAGTAAAGATACACAGACAGCATGTTTGAGGCCTACAGAAAGGGAATAAATATGGCCAGTCATGTCTAAACCACATTTACTGAAAGCTGTTGACCTCTCTAAGCAAGCCAAAGGAACACCTGTTACCCAGGAGAGAGCCCTGAGACTTGCCTCATAATTTGTCCCAAGTCCTTCAGCTAGACAGGACAGGGCTAGGATAGTACCAGGTTCACCCAAGCTCCAGACCACACTCTTTCACGTGTGTGCTTCCTGCATGCAGTCTGAGTGGCAAAATTTTCAAATAAGAGAGAAATGAGCCATCCTGAAGTTAACCACATATGTATCGTCTTTTTAAAAAGTGCCCTTGAACTTCTGGTCATTTGAAAGGGGTCCTGACACTGATGCTCATACTTGTACATATGAGAAAAATGAAGTTATGATGCTCACTATAAAGAAGGTTTTATAAATCACTAGGAAAAGAGAGGCAGCCCTGGGGAAAACTATGTAAAGAACCACACAAAAAGAGCAAACAGAAAGAGCCAAGAGAAAAATGTTGATGTTTGGGGGAAAAATCTTCATTGGAAGTGAAATTAAAACAATTTCCACCTATTAAATATGCATCTACGGATGTATAGATACACATGTGTGTTTATGATGTACAGTCTCCAAAGGTGGCCAGGACATAAGGAAGCAGGTTCTGTCTCACTGTACTGATGGATGTGTGAACTGGTATAACTTTGACTTACTAAGGAATCATGATCCGAAGCCTAGAAAGTATTCCTGTCCATTTCTTCCATCCAGCCATGTAAATGATGCATTCACACACACAAAAAGTTATACACCATGCTAATCTTAGCATTTCTATCATAGTGGAATTTTTCACAATAACTTAAATAAAATAATGCACATCCGCAGGACACATAGCCAGGCAGGAATGCTGCTCTTGATGAATATTTATGAATACGGAAAAGCAAGCTAGGGAGGTTAGAGCTGCGTGATCCCGTCTCTTCTGCCTTTCTTCATTATCCAAATTATCTTAAACAAGCACTCAATTCTCATAATGAAAAAATTCAAAATATAAAATGTCTCCTTATTCAGTTTAACTTTCCCCCATCACCTTTTCAAATAAGTAAGACTCTGGAACAATAAAATCCTCATTTCTGTGTTCCTCAACCCGTATTGCTCTTTTACAAGGGAAAGATGGCAGCAGTCAATCATGTTCATATTGGGCTTCTAAACCTTAACTTTCAAATAAGAAAGAGCAATAATTTAGAACAGGAAGCAATGTTATAAGATACATTATTTTCTGCCTAAGAATCCTAAGAGGTGGAAAGGGTATGAAAGAATCTCTACTGAGACTCAGAAAGACCAAGACTCAGAGTCTTGAGTCAGAGCAGTCTCAAGTTGGAACTCAGGCTCTGTTCCTCAAACTTATTTATTCAATCTCCAATCTCTGTTCCTCTGGGGAACATGAGATGTAATCAGGGTCCCTGTTCCATGAAGCTTATAGTCCAGTGAAGAAGACAGACAGTGTCAAAAGACCTTCCCAACAAAAGTAGAGAAGGACCACAGCCAACAGCAAGTGAAGAGAGTCCAGAGTGGTGGGACCTTGAGTGTCCAGCATAGGCCCACTGGCCCTCACGTGTTCAGTGTGCTCACATGTGATGGTCACTTGGGCATAGCCACAGAAGGAAAGGGAGCAGTCTCAGGAAGGCAGAGCCATCATCCTCACAGTTCCAAGGACAGGAACACGATGCAGACCCACCTGGGAAGCACCAGGGTGGTCAGGTCAGGAGGCAGAAGGGGTGCGAGCCATAGAAATGGGAAGGCCATGCTTTTCCTGGGATGTGTGGGGAAAGGCTGGCAGGGCTGGGGACAGTGTAGCCCTGGCTAGTCTGAATAACTCCAGCAGGCTCTAAGGCATCACAGTGGTCCCTAGGTCCCTGCACCTGGCTCTGAAGATTCAGGCAGAGGCCTCGTGTATCTCAAGGTGGGCAGGCCGGGGCAGAGGTCTGACTATGCATGGGTCAGTGTGTGTGTATTTCTCAGCTATGCTCAGCGTGCCCCTTGATATCTCTGAGAATGGCCCAGCTCTATCTGTCCCCAGCCAGGATGTTTTTTAAGATGTCACCACCCCACGAAACACACAGAGTCACACATGGGAGGAGTGGCAATAGGACACAACCTTCCCTGAAGTGGTGTTGTGCTGAGGCCAGAAGGAGGGAAGCAAGAAGCCCACGTGCAGACTGGAAGTGCAGTAATGAGGCCCCAGGGCCATCACGGCGGGCCAAACTCATGTGCAAGGTTGACTTCCACTGTGACAGTATTAGCGGGTGGGACTTGTGAAAGGAGGGAAGCTGGAGGCAGAGCTTATTAATGCCACCATCAGAGGAGGGGCACACTATTAAAGGGTGAGTCTGGCCCCTTCTGCACAGTCCGTCTCTCCTTTCTTCCTCCTCATCGCCCGCCACACGATGATCACACAACAAGAAGGCGCAGGCCACAGCCAGCAGCTTAATACTGGCCGTTCCACCTCCACAACTCTGAGCCAGTACGTTTCTGTCCACCATCAGTGACCCAGTCTCAGGCATCCTCTTACTGTTGTGCAAAAGGGACAAAGACAATGACTACAGCTGCAGAGCAGGGCTGGCGGGTCGGGCAGGGACCAGAGCCCGTCTGGCTCTGGTAAGATACACTGTCCTTGTCCCATGAGCAATGGGAAGGATTTTTACATATGGGCCACCTAGAATTAGAATTGTATTTTAAAAACAATTTGTTGGGCATTGTGAAAACTTACTACAGGAAGCAAGATCTAATGATGCGTTGGCCCTAGAGGACAGAAATATAGTTGGAACATTGGGTGCATTCACGGAAATTTTAAGAGGTACAAAACCAGTGGAATTTACTGATGGACTGGGTGTGGTGGCTGAAGGAGGGGACAGGGCCTAGAAGCGCATGAGATTTCTGCCACAGCATCTAGGAGGAAGCTGCACTGTGCCCCGCGACAGGGAGCCCTGGAGGAGGACCCAGGCTGGAAGGTTCTGGCCAGGCTGGCTTTCGGGGTGCCCAGGCATCATCCAGTAAGGGACAGCGTGGAAAGAGTGGAGTACGTTTTGTCTAGAGCCCAGAGGGAGAGTCGGGCAGGAGAGCTCACATTTAGACTTTGCTACCAGCTCCACTCCACAGAAAGTGTAACAGCTCGCAGGGCATGCTGAGAAGGACATTCATAAGCAGTGCTGGTACAGAATTCCTCAGATGGGGGCTTACACACAGCATAAAGTGATGGCTCAATTCTAGAGGTCGGCAAGTCCGACATGAAGGTGCTGGCAAACAGGAAGTCTGGTGAAGGCTGCTTCCTGGGTCACGGACAATGGCTTCACCATGTCCTCCCAGGGTTCCAGGGGCACGAGAGCTCCCTTTGGCTCCTTCGTAAGGGCACTGAGCCCATTCACCAGGGCTCCACCCTCAGGACCTCCTCACCACCCAAAGGCACCGTCTCCTACTACTATCATCCTGGGGGTTAGGATTTCAACATACGAATTTAGCAGAGACAAAAACCTTCAGACCATATTCCACCAAGGAGCAGTCAGCCAGGCAGGAGCAGAAGGACTGAAAATCATGAGGCGAGAACCAGGTCCCAGAAGCAAGGGGAAGAAAGAGTTCCTGAGAGAAAGAATACCTGAGCTGCCCATCTGCCATTACTCAGTCTGGGGGTCCAGTGGCGGCCAAGTGGATGCCTGGCTTTACTGAGAAGCTTCTCCCTAATGCAAGAGGCAACAGAATGGAGGGAGAGGGGCTGAGGAGTCAAATATGAGCTTTGTCCATTTGCTTGTTTTTAATCAGCCTGACCTGGAGGCATAGAAGGAGGGGAAGGGTTTAGCATCTAAGCAAGAGGGGACAAGAAGGACCTGGTGATGTAGAAATAAAGCCCAGGCCTGAGGACAGAAAGAACAGCTCTTCTGTTGTGACTAGGCTGACAGGCTGATGGCAGATGGACCCTCTGTGACGCCCTCTGCTTTCTCCGGAAGGTCAGGCCTGGAGAGAGCAGTGGAGGTCTGAAGTCCTTGCAGTGAGTGGGAGGCTGAGTTGAGCAGAGACTTGGGGGATTCTCCAGCTGCAAATTCCCTGTTCTTTCCGCCTCCACAGCTGGCTCTGGGGACTGTCCCTGTGATACTTCACTGCTGCCAGAAACTTGCCTAAACTCCTACAGGACAGATCCCCGGTGTTTTGGTGAGGTATTTGCCAATTTTATGGATTGTTTTTAAACATTCCTACTCTGTTTTTGGCATTTCTGTGGAAAGCATCAAATACAAGCACCAGCTCGAGCCAAGTGAGCATGTGGTTTTATACCATGCAGGTCTGCGAACGTAAGATCAGCCTGAGCTCATCCAACCAGTGGCGGCAGAGCTGTGCAGCAATGATGCTACAAGGTGTCAATCACCCCACAGCTGAAGCAGCCTGGGTGGCGAGGACCTGGGGCTCGGTGAACCTCACTGTGCCCCAGCAGATTGGCATCTGCAGAGCTGAAGGAGAAGACTTGACATGGGGCACTTAGCCACAATGCATGGGTGAGCCAGGAAAGGCAGGAGGGAAAAAGAGGCTGCTGCAAGGGTGACCATGCTGACCTGTCCATGCTTTCACACGCTGAGACCTGCAGGCTGACTGCCTTCATTTTCCCAGGCTGCCCTAACAAATTGCCAGCGCCCAGAGGACTCGTACAATAGACATTTATTTCCTCCCAGCTCCAGAAGCCCACAGTGTCGGGAGGACTCTCCCCCCGCCAGGACTCTCTGCATGGCTGTAATGACTGCAACCTCACTGTGTCCTCACATGGCCTGTCCTGTCCTGATCCCTGCGGTCTCTATCCAAGACAGACACCAGTCATGCTGGGTTAGGGCCACCTGGATGGCCACATTTGAATCTAATCACTATTTGAAGCAGACTCTGTCTCTGTTATGGTTTGTGTCTGGTTGTGCCCCCAAAGCCTCATGCAGTCATGGGGCAGGCTTCTAGAGTTTATGATTGATCCATGGTTCAGCGTTGGGATTATGGGTGTGAGCGCTGCACCCGCCCTGGGGTAGATAGTTTGCATATAATGTAAGGGAGGGAAAGGGGCT
Organism: Dinomys branickii; assembly: GCA_004027595.1. NCBI lineage: Eukaryota > Metazoa > Chordata > Mammalia > Rodentia > Dinomyidae > Dinomys > Dinomys branickii. Next base: position 46,234 of record PVLD010004110.1, read on the forward strand.
GTTTTCTGCCTCTCCTCCATTTTTGTTCTTGCTGCTTTTGCTGTCTTGTGCCACCCTGAAGTGTTGCCCCTGTGCCCTGCCACCCTGCTTTAGAGCCAGCTGATTATAGACTGAAACCTCCACAGACTGTGAGCTAAATAAACCTTCCTTAATTTTGGGCACTGAGTATTTTGTCTCAGCAACAAGAGAAAAGTAACCAAGACAAAATTTGGTACCAGGAGTGGGGTCATTGCTGTGTCTATACCTGACCATGTGGTTGAAGAGCCTTTGCAAATGGCTTGTGGGAAGTGTTTGGAAAGGTTTGGAGATTTCACCTGAAAAAGAAGTGCTAGAATGCCTTCAGCTGTTCTGTTTGGAAGAATTTGATCAGAGCTCAAAAGACCAGAATGCTGATAGAAATCCTGCCAGTAAAGGCTGGGCTTAGGAGGTTTCTGCTGGGAAGAAGCCTGCATTGGTTGTTGGGGTCCAGACGATGTACGTTGTGGCTTGAAAGAAAGTTTGTCTGCATTTTGCCTGTGTCCAGAGACTGCCTAAAACTGAGATTAAGGGCAGTGGACTAATTAATCCAGCACAAGAAATTTCAAGGAAATCAAATGTTGAGGTTATTTGGGGGCTTTTAACCAGATTTATGTTGAGAATGAAGAGCAAAGAGCTCATTTAAAACATTGTGAGTTTGGCCAGAAAGAAAACTTCAGTAAAGCTGTGGACTGCAAAGATACAGCTGAGCAGATCTTGACTGCTGAGAAGGAACAAGAGAAAATAAAAGATAGCCTAAGGACATCACTACAAACTGCAAAGTCTCCACCCTTTGCAGCCTCAAACCTGTAAAAGTGAAAGACTTCGCTTTGAGGAGAAAGTTGCAGAGTGTCATGTTCCAGAATAGCAGCCACATAGAGAATTTGTCCCTCAGAATCAGGTTTAGAGTGCTCAGTGCTCCAGGCACCCCACCCCTACAGCCAACAAAGATGAAAGTCTGGCTACTGCTCCAGGTGACAGCATACACGAAGCACTGGTTTTAGGCACATACAGAATGCAAAAGTTCAAGGCCAGGCAGTGCGCCCCTTAGAGGGCAGTAAATGAAGCTGTGACTGTGAAGGAAAAGGAGCAGTGGAGACCTCAAAAGGGTGGAAAAGCCAGGCACATGGATCATCTAAGGAAAACCGCAAGGAGAGAGCAAAGCACGCCTGAGAGAAGCCGTGGGTGCTATAACCATCAGAAGTGCCATAGGGGTGGAGTCACGTGAGACCTTTGGAGCTTACAGTGTGCCACAGATTACCCCAGATGTTCCACATGGAACTGTAAGACTTAATGTTAGCCCTGCTGGATTTTGGACTTGCTTTGGTCCCAATGCTTTGTATCCTCCTGTTTATCTCTTTTGAAATGGTAATGTCTATCTTGTGCCGCTGAATGTTGGAAGTGTTTTAAGTTTTCATTTGTACAAGGCCTTGTAACTACGAGTTTGCCTTACATCTTGGAGGAGACTTGGTACTTGGGACTTTTCAGCAATGCTGCAACTGTTAGTATTTTGGCAACTCTTGCAGATAGACTAAACGTCTTTTGTATAAAGGGAAGTGCATGAGTCTTAGGGGGGCAATGGTGAAATGGTATGATTCTGATGTAATATAATGTTGATAAACTTAATATTGGTTCTTAAGGATTGTTAAACCTGTGTTATATTGTCAAAGTGTGAAATGATAACAACAATGTCTTTGTATCTGGAAACTGGTTTAAAGAAAAGCCTCTGGGTGCCAAGTTAACAAGGGGTGGATTGTTATGGTTGATACATTGTGTCAACTTAAGGAGTCTAGAAGCTTAATTAAGTGACTTAGCAGCTCTGCATCCTGGGGTGCAAAGGACATGCCCTTTCTGCTCTAGGATGTTGTTCACTGTGTCTACTTGAGAAGTTTAGAAGATTAACTATGTGACTCAGCAGGGAGCCAGGGTCTTTTGCACGCAAAAGAGAAGGGCGCAAGAGAAGGGTGTAGGCGCATAGCCAGCATACAATGGAGGCAAAAGAGACTCCCCTCCACCCCTTTTGTTGTTTTCTGCCACCATGAACCATTGCCCTCTGCCATGTGCCACTCTGCCTTGGAGCCAGCTGAGTATGGACTGAAACCTCCACAAACTGTGAGCTGAATAAACCTTTCCTTCCTTAATTTTGGATGTCAAATATTTTTGTCTCAGCAACAAGAGAAAAGTAACAAAGATAGTCTCCTAATGCACTCACATTTGAAGGTACTGGGCACCGGGGCTTCAATATATGACTTTTGGGGTGCACACGATTCATCCCAGAGCAGCCACCTTCTTTGATTTAGTTTCAAAATTGCCTTGGAGCCCATCTCTCCCAGCTCACCCACACTCAGGCTCCAATCCTGCCTCGCACCCATCTGTAATGATATATTTCCCTTTTCAAATGTGTGCTCCATACTGAATACTTTGAGACACAAAGAAATGCCTTCATGCCAGTGTGTCGAAGACAAGGTGAGATAAATCAGTCACCAAAGCTGTTCTCTCTAAACATCTTTTTCTCCTCTATTATTCTGCAGGGTGACACTTTAGATGGACTCTGCAGGCAGCAGGAACATGTGAAGTATTCTGCAAAGGGTCTTTTCAAGAGAGTCAGTTACAGGATCTCATGCAGGAGGCAGGAAGGGGACTGACATTTGGAGAGCAACTGGAGCCAAGTACTGAGTAGGTGCTTTACACACCCTCATATACCAGGCACAACACAGGCAGCTGCATGGGGAGTAAGGCAAATGCAGGGGGCATATTGTAGTGGTCCAAGGTCATGCAGCTGGAATTTGACTTCAGGTCGAGTTCACCCCAAACCTCTGCCTTTTCTGTAACATAATATCCTTCTCTCTGAAGCTAAAGGACCCAACAAAAGCTTAGCTCTCGTCTCCTTATTTAGCACCCTTACTTAGAATTAAAACCTTTATATTTTTGTAAAAAGCTGGCATCTTCCCAAAAAGTCACAGATATTACGTCACAGTAATCCACGCACACCCACGTGTACAACAGCACAATTCACAGAAACTAAACCTTGGAGGCGGCCCATGTGTCCATCAGCAGAGGAGTGGAAAAAGGAAGTGTGGTATTTACACACAACAGAGTACTACTCTGCCATCAAGAAGGACAAAGTCATTTGTAGGAAGATGGACGCACCTTGAGACCATAACGTTAAGTGACACGAATCAGACACATGGGTTAAAAATCATGGTTTTTCCTACATGAGAAACTAAAATTATACATAAAGAGCAAACTAAAAGACTAGGAAGTAAGGGAGAAGAGGGTAAAAAAGAATGAGGATGTGTTATGTGCACTTAACAACTTCCTAGGAGGAATGTGATTATTACATTCTGCAAACATGTGCTAGTAAAAAATAAATAATTTTTAAAGCTCTCTTACTGTTTAAAACTCTGGTTTAAAAATCAAAACTGCATATAACCCCAAAGTGCCACAGTCAACTGTAACACACACAGCAGCCCTATAGCATATTTGTTGCAGAAAAATGATACAGGGTCTAGAACTCATTCAACAATCTAGTACTTCTTCAGGCTGGGTCTTAAAAGAAATGACTTGGAAATTTTTATTTGTAGTAATATGCTCAAATTCATTTTATTAATTTTACTTTTGGTTATAGTTTTAGAATATGTTACATGTGGCTTTTCAAAAATCTGTTACTTTTTATAGAGTTCTACTTGTGGTCAAGCTGGAGTGACAGGGACTGTTTTCTATATGAAACAGTAAAAAAAAAAAAAAAAAAAAAAAAAAAGGAAGAAGAAAACAGCACAGCAGACCCTGGGCAGTGGGAAACAGTGACAAATAAAACACGGTTTCTACCACCGCCGCCGCCCACTGCCTGGGGGGTGGTTTCCAGGCTGTGCTATGGGGAAGAGGAGCCCGGAGCAGAACCTCGTAAACTCCATGAGTCCATCAGCTAAAAACTCACAGGACAGAAAGCAGCCTGCTGCCCAAAAGGAGTGAGGGCCGCTCTGAGGGCTGCCCTCGAGTGTGTGAGGGACAGCTTGGAAAATCCACAGGAAAGTGTAAGAGGGAACAGTTGGGGGCTCCCGGGAGCCTGGAATGCCGTCTACACAGGAAAACCTGAGACTCACGAGGCCTCGGCAAGGTACTCAAGAGTCCTGCTTCAGTAGCCAGGAGTGGTTTCAGTGCTCTGTCTAGACAGTCTTAAAAGTTAAATGTATATTTTAAAAAATTGTCTCTAAATAACTGCATCCCAAAGCAGACTCAATAAAATTTGTTGGAATACAGAAGTAGCGAGCATCCAACAAGGTTAAAGCTCACAATATCTAGCATCCAATAAAAAAATTACCAGATATAAGAAGCAGGATAATATGACCCATATAAAGACAAAAAGAAAAAAACCCAATGCAAAACTAAACATCAAAACTAACCCAGAACTCACAACGATGACAGAATCAGCCAGGAAGGACATCAAGGCAATCACTAGGACTGCATTTCATTTGGCATATAGAAACTATAAAAAAGACCCAAGCTAAATTTCTAGAGTGAAAACTACATTACATGGAGGTAAAGAGCACATGGGATGAGATCAACAGCAGATCAGACATTGCAGAGGAAAACCACTTTGAAGTCCTAGCAAGAGGAACACTTCAAAATGCAGCACAGCATCAGACAACTCTAGAACAACTTTAAGCACCAGACAGAGCCCCTAATCTGTAGCTGGAGCTTCCCAAAGGAGGAGATGAGAAAAGGAGGGGAAAAATATTATAAGAAATAATAGCTAATCTTTTTACAACTTTGATTAAAACTATAAACCCACAGACCCGGGGAGCTCAGCAAGCCACAAGCATAAGAAACATCTCAGAGGCGTGTCAGACTCAGACTGCTCATAACGGTCGTCAAGAGAACCTCTTAAAAGCAGCCAGAGAATAAAGATGCTTTATGCACAAAGCAATAAAGATAACAATGACAGCAGATTTTAATATCTATTCTCAATAATCGACAGGGCTAGTACCAGAAACTCAGGATAGAGATTTGAACAACACTGTCAACCAATGTGATCTAATTGCCATGTGTGTGGAATACACGACCCAACCCTGCAGAACACACAGCCATGAGAGGTTAGGCAAACATCGGCGTATATTTGAACTACATGGTCCAGGTCAATCACTCCATGTGAACGCACGATGCAAGCAAGAGATGCAGGAAATGTGAGATGCACGTGCAGCCGCTGGTGCAAAACGCGTACTGTTTTGTAGTAAACTTGTTGGTCTCCTACCAGGTAGAAGTTCACTCTGGAGCAATGAACTAAATATTGTGCAGCAAATACATAAGCCAGTAGCACAACTGTTTATCCCTATCAAGTACCAGGTACCACATGTAGCTGGATATGTGAGATACACTTTGCACAACGACTACTGCAGGAGGTTTACTTACACCTCCCGCAGTAGTTTAGCTCCATACCCATGGGAAGAAGGCATGCACTATGATTGAGAGGTCACCAGGCTGTTGGAATTTTTCTTCCATTATTATCTTATGGGAGCACTGTCATATAACAGTTCATTACTGACAGAAATGTTAAGCACTGAGTACCTGCTTTTTTCCCATGTGTAGAAACTACTTAACAAAATGTCATAATCTGGGGCAGAAGTATCAATAAATTATTTAAGAAGCTTCATATCATACAAATTACATTCCCTGAGTACCATGAAACCATACTACAACCCAATAAAGCCAGGTATGGTGCAGCACACTTGTAATCTCAGCACTCCTAGAGGCTGAGGCAGGAAGATCACAAGCTCAAATCCAGCCCGGGCAACTCAGCAACTTAGGGTTTAAAACATCAAGTAAAAAAGGCAGAGGATATAGTTCAGTGCAAGGGTCTGCATTCAATCCCCAGTACTTCCCCAAAATAAAAGCTAACAAAACAAAGCTTTGTAAAGAAGTCTCATATATTTACAAACAAAATAACCCACTTATAAGCAACGAGGAAAGCAAAGGGAAATGGGAAGTATTTCAAACTAAGTGAAACCACAAATCTACATTTGTGGAATGCTGTGAAAAACCTACTTACAAATAACCTTCTATTAGTGTAGAATTTATATCTCATTGTTAACACCCTAGTGAGGTGGTCTCAAAGTTGAGCATGTTTTTAAACCCCTAAGGCCATTTAAGACACTGCACAGGACCAGCTTCCAGACTCCCTACCCCAGGTGGGGCCTGAGACTCCATGTGTAGCCAGTTCCTGGGAGACTCTAGGCTGACCCTACTCCAGGGACCGTGCTTCAGGAATTACTGCCCTGGTGTACATATTTCCAGACCTCTTAGCATGGTGTGTAAAGAGATAACATGCAGACATTTTTCCAAAACCAAAAGAGGACAGACACGGAGCATGCCTTTAATCCTAGTGTTCTAGAAGGCTGAGACAGGAGGGTCACACACTCAAACCCAGCATTGGCAATTCAGCAAATTTACGAGACCGTCTTTAAAAAAGGAAGGAAGGGGCTGGGGATGTGGTTCAGTGCTAAAGCCCTGGGTTCAATATCCAGTATTACAAAAACAAAAACCAAACAAAAACAGTTTTCTACCCTTTCCCCTCAATGATTTCTACCTTTCCATTCTACTAACCTTCCTTACCTTAAATGCTCAGGATATATCCCAATTCCTCTCCTCAGTAAAGAACATCCTTGCTGATGGCCTGTTAGTGCTGCCGACAGACTCAGGACCACACTTCCTAACTGGTTACGCTCATTAAGTCCCCAGTAATGTAGCCTAGGACCCCAGCCCCCACCCAGCAACACCAGCACATTAAGGAAATCTGTGGATAAAACGTGGACTAAGAACTGTAGGGATGTGTTTTTCTTTATTTACAAGGAAAGTTTTAAATAAAGAAAGTAAAGATTCACTAGTAAAACAAAGTACAAAATCAAGTGTGGTACACGTTATCCCAAGGCAGGATCTTGTGGGCCTGAAAAGAAAAGTTTTAGAAGAAAAACAGACTCCTGTTACACGGCTGTCACACAGAGGGAGCCCTGAGTGGTGGGATGTCACTCGGGTATTATGGCTGCCTCACTGAATTCTAAAAAATGTAGTAAGAATTAACCTGAGCTCTAACCTCTTAACAAATTGTTAAGGGTGTCATACTTGACTGAGTAGAGTTGTGCCTCTCTGGGACCTGTGCCACCAACACAGCCACCGTCACACAGTGCTGCTCTGGGGTGAAAGAACCTGTCCCCCCCCACCCCGCACCCCAGCCTGTGCTGGCTTCTGGAGCCTTCAGGCTGTTCTTAGTCCTGTGACAGTCAGTCATCCTGTGCACCTGTCCTGTTCCTCCAAGAGCGCTGCAGGGTTCCGATGGACTCAGTGAGGCCCTGGGAAGAAGGAGGTCAACAGTTGTGACTGTGCATAAAGAAAAGGGGACAGGCCAGGGACACCTGTCATGCCAAATAGCTGCATTTCCACGACCTTGCGCCCCTCAAGAACATGCCTGACAGGGGCAAAACTCTTCAAAAACACAAGGCAGACAAGAAAACGAGTCAATTGTGTCATCAGCGACTCAGCCACGGTGCTTCAGTTAAGAGCTGGTGGCCTTCTGGTTAGGCTGGGGAATGGAGGTGCCCAGTGTCCACTATGGCCCCAGGGCCCTGCTGGGCTCATTATCTCGAAGCGTCTGAATTAATGCTCACGACAACCTTGTAGAACAGGCACTTCTGACTCCCACTTTTCAGATAAAGCACGAAGTCAAGGGGCTGGGGATCTACCCAGCTACCACAGGAGAGTGAAATGTCTGAACAGAGATTCAGAGGCCCCAGTGCGGAACGTGTCTCTCTCCTCCACAGGTCGCTGAGGAAAGGCCACGTAGCTCTTGGGGCTGTGATAGTCTGTACAACTGCTGGAGACCAAGTGTCTAAGCAGAGGCAGCAAGTGCCCAGGAAAGCTATTAGACTCTTCTGTTTTTTTTGAGACAGGGTCTTGTTATCTAGTTAAGGCTGGCCTCAAAGTCACAGTGGTCCTCCTGCCTTAGCCCTCCAAGTGTTGAGATTATGGGTTGGCTTTTACACTTTTAAGTGGTTGAAAAAGCCAAAAGATGAATCACATTTCATGCCACGTGAAAACCACATGAAACTCCAGTTTTCAGGGCCATCGAAGGCGTTACACTGGAACACAGCCGGGCTCGTTTGCTTACATACCCTTTAGGGCTACGACTGTCTTGTGAGGGCAGAAGTGGGTGCAGTGAGGCCTCCCTGCTTGACCAGACTTTAGTCAGGCTCTACTAGAACTGTCTTCCATTGAGACTACAACCTGGGGCTTCTGTGTCCAGTGCAGCTCCCTGAACCTGTCCACTGTGACCTGGCACCTTTCCTGCCTTTTAAGAGCCTTCAGGTGCCGGCACCAGTTAGCTGACATATTAACTCCACGTACTTGGTGCCTTTTTTTTTTTTTTAAAGCTGACTAAAAGACTTCTCTGGTCTGTGCAGTAATCCTTTAGGCATGGCTGCCTGGACCCAAGGACAACAGGCCAAACTCGCTGCAAACACAGCAATCACCCCTATTAACTGGGAAGCCACAGGACACGTCTAATTAAGGGTGGCGCACGATGCATTATTTAATAATTAGCATTCACTTATCTGTAACCTTGAGAAACACATCTTAGACCATGGAAAGCAGTCATTTGCTCAATCAACTTGCCCAAGCCTTTACGAAGAAAAATGCCCTGGGCTGTGAACGCCACCCAGCAATGGGGGCACTTCCCTGGCACGCACCAAACCCGGCACTGGAAAGAGAGGAGGAGAAAAGAAAAGGAGAGAAAAGAGGAAGCAAAGCAAAGCGAGCTCTGGCTCGCTCACTGATGCAAGTAGAAAGGACAAGAAGAAGGACAGCGCGCAGAGCAGGAATCTGAATTCGCTGGTTTCCACAACTTCACACCGAGGGGAAAAGATCCCCAGCCTGGCCTGCCAGGGACGGTGGGGACCGGCTTCCTGTGTATCGTGCACAGCTGTGGCAGCCCTGTGGTGGGCAGATATGTGAGCAGCCTCACCAGCGGGACCTGGCGGAGGGCCCATCGCAATCCTGGTATCAGGCACCGTGGTGGCCATGTGCCTGCGTCCCTAGTGGTGCTGCTCACAGTGGAAGCAGTCCAAGTGTCCATCGAAAGACAGGCAGGGCAGGAACACAGGATGTAGTGCTTGAACACAGTGGAAATATGACTTGGCATTAAAAGAAGACTTGTTATACAGAAGATCCCAAGCCAAATAAGCCAACCACAAAAAGACTGATCGTACACGGCTCTGGTTACAGGAGCATCTGAAGCAGCCAAATTCTTAGGAAGAGCCAGATGGGCACAGTGGGTTGTTGTTCAGTGGGCAAGGAGTTTCAGGTCTGCAAGATGAAAACGTTCTGGAGTTGTGCTATACAGCAACATGCACTCAGTTAAGACCACCAAATGCACACTTAATAGTGGCCCAGTATGGCAGTGCCCACCCATAATCCCAGTGCTCTGGGAGGCTGAGGCAGGAGGACCACAAGTCTGAGCTCAGCCTGGGCAGCCTCGTGATTTAGCAAAACCTTAGTCTCAAAAAAAACCCCACAAATAAATAAATAAAAAGGGATGGGGAGGTAGGTCAGTGCAAAGGCTCTGGGCTCAACTCCAGTTCTGGGATAAAGAAGAAAGGAAAAGGCAAAGAAAAGAACATGGTAAATCTCATGTTAGCTGTTTCTGAACTGGACTGCACCGAAGTTCCAGAAACAGGCCATAGCTGGCACCCCAGCTATCTGGCCTCTAGCCACACTGTCCCCTCTATTATCAGATGATCAGTTCATTCAGAATGGGGTTATCTCTCAGGTGGGGAGTTCTGTAATTGACAGCTGCAAAATACAAAGACATGGTCAGAATCGAATGCTGACTGTGAGCCTATACAGAACCTGAATCCTCGTGCTACTGTTACCTGATGGTGTGCCTTTGTAAAGACCACCCGATGTCCTTCAGGGCTGGACTTCCTTATCAAAAGGGGGGGTAGAGCAGGAAATAATGAAATACTTAGTGCAAATCTAATATGGCGCCTGGCATGGTTATACTCCAGGGCAGGTGTCGGCAAACCACAGCTTCTACCTTATAAATCAAGTTTGTTCTTTTTTCTCTCAGTACTGGCTTACTGAACCTATAGCCTTTACACTAAATGACATCCCTAAACCTTCTTAAATTTTATTTTTGAGCTGGGCATAGTGGTACATGCCTGTAACCCCAGCACGTGCAAGGCCAACATGAACTATGCAATGAGGCCCTGAGACAGGGTCTCCACAAGTCACTAAATTGCCCAAGTTGGACTCAAACTTGTAACCCTCCTGCCTTGGCTTCCCAGGGTGCTGGGATTATAGGCATGTGCCATCATGCTGAGCTATAAATAAAGTTTTAATGGAACAAATCCATGTCTATTCTCTTACATATTGTCTATGGCTGCTATTGGTCCAAACAGCAGATTTAAACAGTTATAACAGACACCTGATGGCCTGAGAGATTACTGGGCCTTTTCCAACAAAGTTTGTTGATTCTCTGCTCCAGAGTGCAAACTGCACAAGAAAAAGGAATGGGTCCTATTTGCTGCTGCATCAGCGCCCTAGAACACCCTCGTATGTGACAGGTGTACTGTGATGGCCTGCACATTTCACATTATTTAGGTTACTTGGGGGACAGTGTACTGGGGATTGACCCTTGCAGCCTGCATGTGCATTACCACTGAGCTACATCCTCCAGGCCTCTGTCTTTATTTGCTTTAGATACAACAAATAAGCATCTATTTCCTAAGTCATCACTAATAGAGTTTTCTCCATTTTGCAGCCGAACACATTCCTGAGCAATGCCTTAACTCATAAAATAAAGCCTGATAAAAACTTGAAAAAAGTCAGCCTAGGAAAAGAGAAGCTCTCATGGTTAACAAAAAAGATTTTAAAGTCAGAAGGACAGAGTTAGAATCCCAGCTCAGCCATGAAGTAATTGGTAGGCCGGGGCATGGAACAATTCCCAGAATTTTAGCACCCTCTAATACAAAGTGCAAACGCTAGCACTGATTTCTGGTGTGGAGAGGCAGGTCCAGCTGGCTGGGAATTGGACAAGACTGGAACCACGCAGGCCATTAGCAGCCCGCAGTGATTCAGGCAGGCCCTCAGCAGGGTTGTTAGCTATAATGAGACAACACGTCTTCTGCTGTTCTGAGAACCATTATTTTAACATAAAATGAGCTTATGAAACAATGTTCTGTACAACAAAGTTCGAACCTGCTGTACCGTAATCATTTGTTTCCTGGATTCCCTTACAAGCCTGGCCAGTCCTAATCAGTGGAACTCCAGCTGCCTTCCAACCTGACATTTGATCTCACATTTCTCCTATCCTACCACGTGCCGCGCCTCACACAGTGGGGGAACCAAACACCTGTTAGGTGGAAAAATGAATACGGAGTTAGAGCGGCAGGCCCGTGGCCTTCTGCCGCACGCGGAGAAGGACAGGGGGCCAGGGAAGGTTACACTGACTGTACGGACTAGAAAATGACAAGTGTTCAGAGCTAGGATAAGTGGAGGAAAACCCGGCTCCTCACCACACCAGTGGCTCTGGGCACAGTGTGGGACAGGGGCCAGTGCCCACTCCTCAGGAAAGACTCGATCCTAGGTTTGACTGCGCCCTCCTCTATGTTTCTCCCCAGTCTGCACCTCACTGGAGGCTCTGCTTTCTCTGTGCCTTCGTGTGGGGGGCCCTCAGCCCACAGTGCCTTCTCTTCCCTCTTCGGCAAGAGCCTAGGACCTGATTGCTCCGCAGATCTCTTTCCTGTACTCCAAGAGCCCACCTTCTGGCCCCACCCGTCTGACACCTCTGCCAGTGCGCCCCCTGACGCCCACTTCTTCCTCCAGATGTGATTCAGCATCCCCACCAGACGTGGTCCTTCTGACACGCTTCTCCAATGAGGGCAGCAGACACAAAGGAGACTAGAGCGAGCTCTCACAGTGTCCGCGTACGGCCTCCTACCCCGCTCGATTCCCTAGCTCTCACTCAGCTCAGCAGGCTGGTCTCCTGCTTACTTGCTGGAGGTCCCCATGGCTTTCCTGCTTCTAGCCTTGTCCTGTTCCAGTTGGGCTACAGATCTCTTTCTTACAGCCAGGGATATAGCTCAGCGACACAGCGCCTGCCTGGCAAGTGCAAGGTCCTGAGTTTGATTCCTGGTACAAAAAAGAGAGATCTCTTTCTAAATCAGAAATAAAACATATCACATTCCCTGCTAAATGCACCGACAGTTTCTAAGCCCAGGAGCTCCGTGTGGACCTGTGCTACCCATCCAACAGTCAGGCCCAGCTGGAGGAGTAACGGGGTCAGATTATTACCAATGGTGCACGGGACAAAGACTCAGCATGAAAACACCTTACTCAGAGTCACCCAGATTATGTACTGAAATGATAGTTTTTGGGGTTATACCTGTGCTGGTCAAAATATATTGTGATTCAAAACTTTTTAAATGTATTACAATAAAAGACACAGTGCCTTCTTCGCTTTGAACACACTTATTCCGCCGCTCTTCCCACTTCCTGCAGCAGCTCTGGAAGTCTTCTCTCACGACTGCCATTACAAGATATGATAAACAGTACAGCGAATGCCGCGGCTGGGTCCCACCCAACGGAAAGGCAGGCCCACCCAGACATGACGGCGCACCCTCGCCCACCCTCTTCACCGATCTGGCACTGCGCAACTTGTGGCTTTCCCCCAAAGTCACAAAGAGCATGAAAGGCAAACACTGTCAATCAATTCAGGACATCAAGATAGCTGTGACGGCCCAACTAAAGACACTCGTGAAAGAGGGCTTCCAGAACTGCTTCAGAAAGTGGCAGGAGTAACAGATAAGGGTGTGTGAAGCTAGCAGGAGTATTTGGAGGGGAACTGCTACTTTAAAAAAAAAAATTCACTATACTTTTCTCAATCACACTTCACATACACTAAATAAAATATATTTTAAAATTAATTTTACCTGATTTGTTCAAATATTTTTTAATATAATAGAAGAGTTAAAGTTCTGTATGTGGCCCTTACTTTAGTGGACAGCAACAGTGTAGAAAGAAAGCCCTTACCATCTTGCTAGCCCCTTCCCCACACTCTCACCGAGCAGTGTCTACCTTTGACACTGACCTCCACCCACAAATCTTCAGCCCTGGCAACATTTGCAGGTTCCTGAATGGCCCACTTTGCTTTCTGGGCTTTGTATATAAGGTGCACCCTCTGTCTGGGACAGTCTATCAAGTGAGCTCCTTCTGGTCTTGGAACTCAGTTTTGTAATATTTGGGGAGCACTTCCTGGCCACAATGCTGTGTATTGCCCATTCTGGCCAACAGTACTGTTTCTCCATGGACACCTGTCACACATCTACTGCCTCTGACTTGAGCCCAATGCCAGCTGGGTATAGTTTCCCTGCATTTTACTCCTTACTGGGTCACCAGTGTGCTGCTCGTAGGTGTGAATTACTTTCCTTACGTATTTTAAATTATATGTTTATTGTATTTTCATGAGGACTTCCTGGGTATTATCCCTCCATCCTTCTGTGTGTCCAAGGAGAGCGTCCGGCAGAACAGAGAGTAAAACTGGGACATTAATTGGGCAGCTCCTACCGTGATCTTTTTGTGATCAGGAAACTCGAGGCCAAAATAGTCTCCTTCCACAAGGTTGAGGTGGTTGCAAACTGCATCCAGCAGCACCTTCCCTGGAGCTCTTTGCTGTGAACAGGAAAAAACAGGAGTTAGAGTGACACAAACCATCCAGTTCCTCCACTAAGGACACCTCCAGACTCCGAGTCCACACGCTCTGCACAGCTTGCCCCTGCCACCACCACGACAGCCCGAGTGCCAGCCCTGTCCCTGCTCTGCACCCAATCGCTGCTGTTCCCACACTTAGATGCAGTTCTCCACCGTTTTCCCCACCCAACCTCAGGGCCATGTCCCGCCCTTTACCAGCAACGGACTGTTTTGGGGGGCAGTTTTATAGGCTTACAGAAAGTAGCTTTTTCCCTCTACCACACACAGAGTGTCCTCCATTATTAACATCACAGTAGTGTGGCCCATTTGTTGTAATTGTTGAGCATTTACTGTCACCCAAAGTCTAGAATTTATAAGAATCACTCTGTACCGTAACTGGCACTGACCAAGCTATAGTGCCCCGTCTCCACCATGACCGTGGCAGGCAGAGAAGCTCACTGTACGGGACTGGCTGTGCCTTTAAACCCTCTGTGCTCTCTGCTTAGCTCTGCCTCCTCATTCCTGGCAACCACTAATCTCAGTCACTACAGCTGCCCTTTGTCAGCACAGCAGGGAGCTGGAGTCGTAGGGCATTGAGCCTGCTCAGACTGGCCTCCATCCCTCAGCAATACGCATCTGAGGTTTGTTTCAGTCTTTTGGTGGCTTCACAGCTCATGTCTTTCGTTATCACTGAATGATATTCTATTCCTCGGATGCACCTCAGTTTGTTTCTATGTCCAACTACTAAAGGGCACCTTGGTTGCCCCTGAGTTTTGGCATTTATGAATAAAGCTGCAGTAAATATTTGTGTGGATGTAAGTTTTCAACTTACAACCCCAGGGCTTCTTGTGATGGTTGAAATTATATCCCTGTGCCTCCTTCCTCCTCTCCAGCATCTACAGCTGTTTGGCTTTCTCCTCTAAGTTACTAGGTCACTTTGTGTAGATTATCTTCTAGATTAAATCCACTGAAGATAAAGGCCATATTTCATTCATCCCTGTAGCCACAACCCATCTTGTTGAATGGTTTGTACAAACTGATGGCTTAGAGTTCCTACTTATGTGTGTGCCCTACATTAAAATGTAGGTTCCTCGATCATCTTTATATTCCCATGGTCAAGCAAAGAACCCGGCATTCTATGTCTGCTGTTCAGGCCTAGCAATACCAACCGTACCCAGAAGATGCATGAGTATGGCTGGTATTGAATCCGTAAGGAAGTTATTGAATCCGGTATTGAATCCGTACTATACCTAAGAATCTCTACATATGAACCTGATTCCTACTGTAAAGAGTTTAGAAACATGTGCCTCAGTTTCTCTTTGCAATCCGGTCAATTCCTAAAGATCCACTGGTAAAATGAATCAAACTCTACCATAAAGCCTGGAAAGCACTGGAAGACAAATGTCCCAAAGACATTACTACTACAATTCCTGGTTTTACGCTTTTGCCTTCCCTCTGATAAGAGCAGAACGTGTTAGGTACCAAGCAGCAACCCAGAGGACTGACAGTGACAGTTGAGGCCTGACAAGTACAGTCAGGAACATGCCCATTAGCCGGTCACTGCATGGCCTGGGCCAATAAGGATGCGCAAGTGTTGCGCACTAACACTTTTCGTTCACAGATGTCACTGTATGCTCCCATAGCTGCCCTCACTGAAATCCCAAAGATGCTCAGAGCTACCTGAAGATTCATGAATCCCAGCATCTCCCCAGTTTATCAGCTGCAGACTCTGAAGGCCTGGCCCATGGTCCCAGGAGGAGTCACTTCACCGGCACTGATGGCAAGGGAAACAGGAGATTGGTAGTAAGCCCTGTTCTTCCTAGTGAAATCCTTCCCGGCCGAGGCTTACTCATCCAGAAGAATGGACATAAGACAGCAGCGTGGCCACCAGTCTTGTTTTCCTTTACTTAGGGTACAGCAATCTGCCTGTCTCAGACACACTGTAGCACACAGGCATTCCCAGTCGAGGTGCTCAGGGGAGAATAAGCCCCTCTCTAGCGATTCCTAGTCCTGGGTTCCTGTCCTCCCACCAGCCTCCCAAGAGCTCCATGAGTAATTTATCCACAGCCACTTATCCTGGGCTTCCTCTCACACCAGTAACTCCAGTAAAATATGTAGACATTAGTGAAAACATTATTCAAGTAAATCGAAGACTAAGACATTGTGGAAGAACTCCTATATCACACAACTTCCTCTTTTACAGGAAGACCAAACTCTTCCTAATCCTTCTTTATCACAATTCTTGACACTGCCTATTTGTAGCAAAAATGAGCCACCAATTATCTGCCTTGCTCTCAGGCATTCATGTTTCCCAAAGAATTCCTGGAACTAAGGGAATTTGATGACTTCATCTAGATTTACAGAGTCTGAGAAGTAAGACTTGGCAGTTCAACGCTGGAAATCCAAACAAGCAGGAAAAAAAAACAATCGACAATGGACACCTTTATGGCCAGGGTGTTAAACTAAGCACTTCATAGTAGACAGGAGGGCAAGTTAACATTGAAGCTGAGTCCTTTTCTTACTCAACAGAGACTCCTGTGAATGTACTGAGCTGCTCTTGGTAGTATGGCCGGACAGCACTAAGATCTGGAACCTACGCTTTGCAAATACCACATGTGCTCCACGAGAAACCAGCGGGGCATGTGACTGCTGTCCTGTAGGGAGGTTTGAAATAGAAGCTTGGACTCTAGGTCTTGATGACAAGCTGGGTCTCAATTTGTAAAAATTTTCTTAAAATTCATTATTCTGTACACATATCTATAGAAAATGACTTTTCTATGCTATTGAAATTTTTGTAGAGAGGCATCAACTTACTGTTTGAGTGATAGCTTTATAGTTCTTAAAATTCATCCATAAAGTAGATGCCTATAACATATTCTATGACTTCCCCTTATGGCCCCTTCAGGGCTATAAGGAAACCCAGCACGCAGCATGACTAGAGAGCATTACTAAGGGCTTAAATGCACCCACTGCAAGACAATTTCATGGGTAAATGCACTCTAATGGGTCCCCTGGACTCAGGGTTAACATCCTAATGTGTACTTGGCTGATACAGCTTAAAACACCTCAGGACATCATGATCCCACGATATATTCCAGGACTTAATTGCCTTTTCTTTTAGGAATTGCTACAAAACTGACTGGGTGTATCAATGCACCCAGCACAAGATTCTGCATCTCCGAGAAGAGAGGCAGGGAAAATGTTTCCTTCTCATTCTTTTTTTTTTTTTTGCGGTACTGGGGATCAAACTCAGGACCCTGCACTTGCTAGGCAAGCGCTTATTCCACTGAGCTATATCCCCAGCCCCTCCTTCTCATTCTGGAAGCTATTCCTCCTACCTTAGATTTGTGCATTAGGCCAGGATAGCACCTCTCTCTATCTGTCTCTAATGTGCTTTTCAACTTCACTCAAACAGTGATTCTGTTACAAAGCACATCATAGACCATAAAATGGTGCTGCCACTATAGAAAACAGCACAATTAAAAAAATTAAATATAGAATTGTCATATGATCCAGCAGTTCTACTGCTGGGTATAGAATCAAAAGAACTATGAAAGTATGATATCGAAGAGATACTTGTACACCTATGTACATAGCAGCATTATTTAGAAGAGCTTAAAGCAGAAAGCAACCCAAATGTCTATCCATGAACGAATGGATAAAATGTGCTATATGCATATGTGTTAATTTTCCATTACTATAATGAAACGTCCAAAGCTGGGTGACTTCATAGAGAAAAGAGGCACGTTTAGCTCAAAGTTAGGTTGGGAGGCTCAAGAACTTAGAAACAACATCATCTTGAATCTGATGACCAATGCTGAATGGCATCACCATGGCCAGAGTGAGTGCAAGGCCAAGAGATCACACCTTAAGACAGGAAGCCAAAGAGGCTGGGGAGTTGCAGGCCTGTGCTTTTATAACAACCCTTTGTAGATCTTCTAACAACTTCCTTATTCCCTTCCAAGGGCAGTAGCACCAATGATCTAAGATCCTCCCATCGGGCCCCACCCCTTAAAGATCCCAGCACCTCAACAGTGTTCCACTGAGTACCAATCTCTCTCAACACACAAACTTTACATGGGGGAAAAGCCACATCCAAATGATGACAACACACAATGGGATATTCCTCAGCCCTAAGAGTCAGGAAGTTCTGGGACATGCTCCTTGACACTCTGCTAAGTGAGATACAGCCAGTTACAGAAGAGCTGAAATGACTTAAACAGGGAGTTGATATTCACTGGGAGAAAGGAAAAAGTTCAGGAGATGGACAGTGGTGAGCACAACAGTAGGAATACAGTCAAAGCCACTGAATTGTACACTTAAAAATGGCTACAATTGTATTTTATGTTGTGTATTTTACCACAATCAAAAATACAGAAGAAAAATGAGAGAAGTGACAGAACAGCGTTCACATCTAGAAATAACTGGAGAAGATTACTCACCGCACAATCTGTTAACAGGACTTTTAAGAGTAATAAAATAAATAATCCATTTTCTTCACATTACATCCAAGAACAACACTGATGGCAGGACCTCCTCACACGGAAAATGAGTGGAAACTGCGTGTGTGCACCGTTTGCTAGGATTTCGCAGCATAAAGAGCTCCTTTATGTGTGTCTGGCAAAAAAAGACATTAAACACACATATTTGGAAGGAACCACAAATTATGCATTTGGGGGAGGCTTTGCTCTGGGCATCAAGGATGAGATTCCAAAGCTACAAAACCATTGGCTTTTTATGGCTTTAGAAAAGGCCCATAAATGAGTCAATAAAGTTTGAGAGGTGAAAAAGTAGTAAGAGCATAAACGAAGCGGGCAGAACACAAGAGGAGACCCCAAGGAGTTATCTGCCAGCGTGTTTTCTCTGAGTAATTTACTTCAGATCAATCCCTCTCAAATCTTTCAGTCTCTCAATCTCTCTGTCTTCTGGCTGCTCACACATTGGGAAGGGAAACTGAATTATTATTTGAAAATCTATATATTCCAGTAATGGTTTAATACAAAGAAGATCTGATGGCAAGAGAATGTATTCTCAGGTGTCCCCAACTGTACCCAAGGTGGGGCAGGTCTGCTATAGTCCCACCATGTCTAAGAACTTGACTCCAGCCAACCCCATGTACTATTGATCTTGACTAGCATAGTTTAAAAGTGTACTTCCAAGAGGTCAAGCAGTCATTATAATATTTTATTTTGGAGACTAAACCAGGGGTTAGCAAGACTGCGTCATCAAATTTTAATCTGCTTTTTCTTAGTGACTGTTTAATTATGCTCCAAGAGGCATCTGGATTGTAATCTACTGCACAAACAGATGGCTCACTTCAGAGTGTGTCCCTATGGCTCTCCCCTTCCCGAGTTGGCTTTTCACTGGGTCCCATGAAATTGCATTTAGCAGAAGGCTGACATTCTTGGGGAACGCCTGGTAAGCGGGCACTAGATACTGAATGCTGTTCACAACCTGGGCTTTGCACAACCAGAAACTGTGACCCCAAGTGGCTTTAGTAGATTGTGTCTTAAGCTACTTCCAGGCCTTCATGTTGTTTCTATTACATGAAGTTTTATGCATGATTTTTTTTTTAACTTCTAAAAGAACAAGGACAATTGTAGATTGAGAATACATTTTCTTTCCTCCTTTCCAACCTCTTCCAAGAGCTGAATAAATTAATCCCCTACTTGATAAAGCTGAAGTTCTGCCTTCCAGCAATTATCTCCATAGAGACCTGTGATGATGATGTTTGACCAGACTTACAAAATTTGCATCTGCAGAAGTTTCAGGGAGCCATTTCAAGATTTTATGTTTTGAGATTGGCATGACCCTGACACCAGGTATACATCATGCAACAGCCTTATCCCCTTTTTTTTCCACCTTTAATATCTTTTAGAATATTGCTCCAAGTCACATAACCCTTGAATTGTATGATATTGTAATGTCACAGCATTTCTCACAGCAACTTGGAAAGTTCTAATTGGGTAGAGGTACACTGATAGAGTTAATAGAGACACATGTAAGTACTATACTAAGTACTACAGTAGCTAATTCAACCTGCAAAGACCCTCTTTGCAAACAAGGTCCCATTCACAGTACCAGGCATTAAGAAATGAATGTTATCTCATTGAGGGGTACAGCTCAGCCCCTCACAGTGGGTTTTGTGTCTGTTACTCTGGTTGAGTCTCAGGCAAGGTATTAGCCTAAGGTGGAAATCAGGGTGAGACTGCTGAGACACCCAGCCAGCCCTGCCTATCCTGTGTGGGCTGTTATCATGGTCCAAGCTCCATCTGTGTCTAAACCTGTGTTTACCTGGAAAACTCCTACTCAACCCTCAAGAGCCACGTAGATGGCCTTATTTTTAAAAGAGAAGAGGTTTGTTTTGGCTTGCAGTTTGTAGAGGTTTCAGTCCATAGCTGGCTGGCTCCAAGGCAGGGCAGCATGGCAAAGGAAAAGCAGCTCATGGCATAGCAGCCAGAAGCAGAGAGCCATCAGAAAGGGAGAGAGGGAGACGTACACCCTCCTGGGCCACGCCCCCAGTGGCCCACCCCCTCCAATCAGGTTTCAGCTCCCTGATCACTTTTAGCTTTAAGCTTATCAGTGCACTAGCCCAGCAGACTATCACACCTGTCATCCAACCACCTCCTCCAAAGCACCGCCTATGAGCACATGAAGCTTTGTGGGGGACATGACATCTAGACATAAACCATAACATGGTATAACCAAGCTCAGATGCGGCCATCAGGGTGAGTCCTAAGCTAATAGGATGGGTGTCCTCATAAGATGATGACATGAAGACAGAGGCGTGAAGGGAGAGTAACCTCAATGACAAAGGCACAAGGGCCGCAGCCACCAGTGGCTCCCCCAGAAGTGGGGAGAGGTCAGAAGACAATGCCCAGTGTCAGGAGGGCGCGGCCCTGCCCGCCCCGTGATTTCAGACTTCTAGCTTCCAGACGGCGACATAAGAAGCCCCTGTCACTGTAAGCCACCCTGTTGGCGTTTTGTTCCTGTGGCCCAAGGAAGTGAAGATGGTCACGTCAGGATGACCAGCTTCTGGTGCTCACCCACACGTGGGCAACGGAAACAGAGTAGTCAGAGTCGTTCTGCCCCTTTGGAACAGAGCAATTACAATGAAATAAGACCCAGTGGGCACAGTGGGAATAACATCAAAATCCACTGCCTCAATAATCAAACACACTCAGCAAAAACAGTAGACGATTATGGGGGGTGATTCATTTTTCTTACTGCTAAAAGGTCTCCTTCTTTTTACTGCTGCTGCTCGAACTCCATAGTTGGAGTTCTTCCTAAAAAATATCTCTGAGACACTTACAACCTGGGGAGGTGGGAGAAGCTAGATGCTGAGCTCAAAAGTCACATAAGCTCCCGGCTTACCCAGCACCACCTCCCCAACCAGACTCTTCCTACCCATTCACAATCCCCATTCCAGCTCCCAGTAAAGAGCTATCAAAGCAGCCCAAGTCCAGGGGAAGCACAGCGAGAAGCTCCCAGGAGCCCACACATCTGTCCATAAATGCGCTATTTTCTCTAGAAAGATTAGCACAAGGCTACAGCCAGCCTGGGCTTAATGTAAACTAGGGAGAGAAAACGGTTATGCATAGCAGACTGAGCATAGCAGCACATCTTTGCTGCATCCAGGTTAAGCTGAAAAAATAACAGATAAAAGAATGAAAATGAATAAATTCCTAGAAACAGAACAAGAGAGAGGAGGCAACAGGTGAGAGATTTCCTCCAAATTTCTAGAAGATCACAAGGAAGTGAGCAGAAATCTAATTAAGAGGAGGGGAGCCACCAAATTACACAAAGGGGTCCCGAAAGGAAAGAAAGGGAGATGCCAGGTACCTCTGATAATGCAGCGAGTAGTAAGAATTTATAGACGCACGGTCACTTCTATCTTCATGTAGCTAAGAGCTTATAACTTTAAAAGGACAAGGTTATAAAACACTGCATAGCAGAAATAAAACTTTTCCAGAATAGTTTAACAGTGAAGTCGAGAACTCTGGGAGGAGGTAGGACCACAGGTTAGAAGACAGGAGAGCAGGGCAGGGATTAGAGCTAAGAGCTTATAACTTTAAAAGGAAAAGGTTATAAAACACTGCATAGCAGAAATAAAAATTTTCCAGAATAGTTTAACAGTGAAGTCGAGAACTCTGGGAGGAGGTAGGACCACAGGTTAGAAGACAGGAGAGCAGGGCAGGGATTAGAGCTAAGAGCTTATAACTTTAAAAGGACAAAGTTATAAAACACTGCATAGCAGAAATAAAAATTTTCCAGAATAGTTTAACAGTGAAGTCGAGAACTCTGGGAGGAGGTAGGACCACAGGTTAGAAGACAGGAGAGCAGGGCAGGGACTAGACACCTGGCGACCTGAGTTCTGGGGCTCAGGCGGGTGAATAATGTGATGTGCACGGCCCGTCCACTGCTTAACAATGAGAACGCATCTCGAGTGCACCCACAGAAGTACGGAGGAGTGCAGCTACCAGGGCACAGGGGAGCCTCCTGCTCCTAGGGTCCTCAGGAACAAAGCAACGCAAGATGGAAGCAGGCACAGGAAAACAGGCAATCAAAGACACAGTAAACGCAAGGTGTGGGAGGCAGTTGCTGGTCTAACGCTATTTTACAGCGAATGTTTTGTGTAAGCAGGAGGACAGTCCGAGCAATGATTCAGTGTACTGTATGGTACACTACTGCAGCTGCATACTGTGTGTAACGTATGTGCTCTGCTTTTTTTTTCTTGGCAGTATTGGGATCACACCCAGGGCTTTTGCACTGAGCTACGTCCCTTGTCCTCCTTATTTTGAGTGGGTGGGTGGCTTCACTTTCAAGAAGTCCTGTGCCAATCTGATTTGTACCCTCTGTTTCTCTCTCTCTGCCTTTCTAAGTTGTTAAATTGTCCAAGCTAGGTTCAAAGTTGCAGCCCTCCTGCCTCTGCTTCCCAGGGTGGTGGGATCACAGGTAGGCACCACTGTGCCTCATGTGTGCGCTGCTTTTATACGCACAGCTGGCACACAGCTGGTAGTCACTGATACCAGATCGGCTCATGTGGAAGGCACTGTGTGAATGGTATCACTTTATGCTGTGCGGGACTGTCTGCTAGGAACCAACTCCCTTTCCTGCCTTTTTACTTTCTGAGACATTAGGTGACAATGTCCGTGTATACAGACCTGAGTCAGACAGAACTGCCCCACCTCACCTCACTGTGGGCAGCGGGGACCCACACCCCTGTACTGCATCTCTGCCATACCCGCCAGACTCTTGCGGGCTGGAGGACAACCGAGTGCTGCAGGTAACCCCACCCAATGCAGGCTGCTCCTGACACCTTGCCTGCCCTTCTGGGAAACAGGTGCGATGGCTGTGGTTGTAGGAACAGGGTGACTTAGTGGACACCAAGCTCTTCAGAAGTACCGAGGGCTCAGCAAGCTCAGCGTACCAGCAATGATGATGGAGGAAGCGGAAGAAGAAGAAAAGGACTCAGCTGAACGGCTGACCGGATGGTGCCCTGGACAGGAAACGGCGTGCTCACCACTGACAGGAACTAAAATGCCAGCCCCAAACTCTGCGAGCCGGAACAAGGCTTTCATTCTAGGAGAATGGGCTCGTGCAGAGGGCTCAGTGCCTCGGCCCACAACGCTGTCATTCTTCCTTCTGGCTGCGGGCTGGGGCGGCCACCCGGCCTGCAAGGACACACTGTCTCCTTGTTCCCAGCACTGAGCCCTGGCGTTCTGAACACTCATTAAACACACTTCGGGGAGGGTTCAGAGCCCCGACTGCAGGACATGGGCAGAATGGGCCCTTTCAGCTGCCCTGTGTGCAGTGACACTAAAGCCACAGTGCCCTTAGCAGTTCCTTCTTCCTGCTCTGTGTGTGTGTGTGTGTGTGTGTGTGTGTGTGTGTGTGTGTGTGTATAGGTGTGACAAAAGAAATCAGGAGAAAAAACAACCTATAAGAGAATTCAAGGGGCTGGGGGTATAGCTCAGTGGCATAAGCACTTGCCTGGCAAGTGTAAGGTCCTGAGTTCGATCCCCGGTACCAGAAAAAAAAAAAAAGAGAGAGAATTCAGCTATTCATAATATTATTTGCTCCTGAACTTGTACAGCTCATTGGTTTTTTGATCACTAAGAAGCAGATGTATAAAAAATTCTAAAATTCATTTATTATTTTTTCTAACATTTATTAAAATTTTTAAAAATCTTCCTTGATGTTCTGGGACTGCATCCAGTGAGGCATGGAATAAAATGTTACATGTAGAATGGATAAGACCAGACTGTGGCTGCTCAGGGAAGGCATGACACCACTTCCAGCAATAGAAAAATGCTTGCCCGCCCCTCGAGGCTGTTTAGTTTGGCTCCTTTCTTCTTGGGCCCAGTGGCCTAAGCCATAAAAGTACATTCAAAGCTCATGGTTAGTTGAATGTTTGGAAAAACAAAACAAAAAAGTACCTGGTACGGCCATGTGTGATAGCACACGCCTATAATCCCAGCCCTCGGGAGGCCGAGGCAGGAAGTTTGAGACCAGCCTCAGCTACTTCATCAGTTCAAGGCCAGCCTGACTACATAGTGAGACCCTGTCTCCAAAACAAAACAATCTGGTACCATACACTTGGCCTCCACAGTACTGCTTCAAAGAAAATGGAAGTAGGTATTTTGTTGAAGTTTGCTTTATGCTTGCAGAGAAAGGTGAAGATTTTGTAGAACAAAGATCTACGGTTCCTGACTCTCATCCTCAACTCTCTACCTTCTACTAAAAACACAGCTTTCTGCTAAGAACCACCTCCAAGAGCGTTACCCAGAAGGAAAATTATTCTGTGTACATGCACGCTCTGCAGAAAACACTGTTAACATTCTCAACGGGAACATTCTCTCCATACTGAGAAGGGATTTAAAAAGAATTTTTTTATGCAGAAGGTTTTTAAATTTAAAACACTTGAATCAAAAGTAAGTGTGAAAACAACTTTCATGATCCTTTAAGAGGTCTCAGATCTGGGGGCCCTAGGACTCTCGCACTCAAGCAAATACCTTCTTGCTATGTCTGAACATGGCTTTCCACTCTGAAGCTCCTGGGGAATTCTGATGGCCACTGTGGCAGCATTGGGAGGTGAGGGCTTCAGGAAGTGACCAGGTCCTTAAAGCAGACACTTGCCTCTCTTGAAGGAGTGAGTTGTTTTCTAAAGCTAGTCATCCCTTGCGCTGGCTCTTCTGCTCTTTGGCCTTGTTAGGGACAGCACAAGGCCTTCACTAGAAGCCAAGAAGATGTTGGCATCATGTTCCTGGACGTCACAGCCTCCAGAACCATGAGCCAAAATAAACTTCTTTTTCTAAGTTACCCAATCCCAGGTATCACTTATAGCAACAGAAAATAATCTAACACATTTTATTTTGTGAGTGGGGGTGGGAGTGGGCCAGCCTGAGGTCTGCATATCTTCAGAGAGGTTGGATTCCACTGAAATCCTTAGTGTGTACCCTCCTTTGAAAGACCAGAAAGTTCCAATTAATGGAAATGCAGAGACTCTAGGGTTAGCCAAAAGAAACTTACAAATTAAGTCTATTAAAAAAGTACAAAAAGCAGATATAACAGAGACAGAGTGTAGACTGGAGGAAGGGTGTTATTGTTTACTAAGAATAGTTTTATCTGGGAAAATGAAAAGAGGTCTGTGAGTAGATCGTGGTTATGATTCAAAAACAGTGTGAATTACCTAATGCCGCTGAAATGTACAGTTGAAATGGTAAATTTATGTTACATACATTTTACCATAACAACAACAACCAAAAAAAAAACCATATCCAAAAGTACTGACAGTGTACTAAAAGGAATGGTCAGTGAGGGGGAAGGGTAGGAAAAGTTAACCACTACAAAAAACTTTAATTGTAAAGAAAGATGGCAGGAGGAAACCTAACTTTTCCTTTATTTTCAATAGCTGAAGCTATTACCACTGGGTATAAAAATGTGTATGATTACACTTGGGAGCAGCAAAGTATGAAGCAGGCACCGGGTCTTCAGCTATCAGGTCAGGACTTTGAAGTCTGGCTTACCACTTGCATGGCCAGTGCGGGCCCTGGTTTTCCCATCCTATTAATGGGAATAAAATTATATCCTCTAAAGGAACGGTTGTGAGAATTCAATGAGGTAAATACACATACACTGCCAAGCACCAATATCACTGTTTTATTTAATAATTAAGGGTTAACCACCATCCTTCATGTATAGTTGAAAGATCTTCCATGTTATTTCTAACTCTGGATGCTACAAACAGTGCTTTGAGTATTTTAAATCTCTCTATACTTTAACCACTATAAAATAAATGTGAACTTTCTGTATTCTAGTATATTTTCATGAGGGGCTGGGGAATAAGAAAATGGACAGAAAATATAGGGGACAAAAAATAGAGTCCATATAATCTACAAACTGGAAAAAACACTGTAATACTGTGCACATGGGTACATGTGTATGCATGTGTGCTTCCTGTGAGTTCATCCTCACAGGCAGCTCACTAGATGAGTAAGCCAAAGTATGTGCACACAGAGATTACAGACTTAAGAAAAATTTTACAAATAAATATATATCAAAAGTATAAGAAGCAGATCCCAGACAGCCTTCTAGAAGGACTAAAACATTCTGAATTACTAATTACATTTGCAAAACATATCTCAAGACAAACACTATCTTAGGTGCTAATAAACCACGCCGCTCAAAATTCAAAAATGTTTCTGCTACGCCAGGATATAATCAGAGAGTTACCTCCAGCAGAGCAGGCACTCTGGAAATGAGTTTCACCTGGAAATGTCAAAGCAGCCACCTCCTCTCGCCACCTACCTAGAAATCCTGCAGATGTGAATGTTTAAGTCCATAACCACAAATGTTCCAGACGCTGGGGAAGAGGGTATGGGGTCAATCACCATCAACTCTGTTCTTCTCAACTTCACTTTGAGCACTTGGATGAAATTTTTCCATGACAATTTTCTTGAATTTCTCTCCTACATTTGACCTCTTGTTATATATGATTATCACCCAATTTATCACATAAACAATTTCCAGTCTCTCAAATCAGCTCAGTCAGAAACAGTCATCTTTACGAATGCCATGCCTCTGTTCAAAACTCTTCACTCAGAGTATAAAAGCCATAGTCCTTACAATGGGAAAGGAAAAAAATAAGGTCTCAGTGATCTGCCCCACCCCGCCACCTCTGCAGCAGCTGCGCTACAGGCTCACACCCACCCACCTCAGGCCTTTGCACAGTCTGGGAGTCTCTCCCCAGGAATCTTCAAGGATACTTTCCTCTCATCTTTAATCAAATGTCAGCTTTTTTACTTAAGCTAAATAGAGAACAGAATTTTATTTTGAGATGTTGTTGCTCAAAGAGTTCATGCCTTCGAAAGCCCTAAGTGCATACCATTAACAAAAAATCTATCAGAGGAAAAGATGTTTAAAGGAATATGAGAAAATTGAGGGTGATAATGATTACAAGCCCAACCAGACCAATCATGTGATGGTCACATGCAGAAAAGCTCTACGAAGAGCCACCTGGCCCAGGAAGCACTTATGTCACAGTCAGGCAATTACAAACAGGCCAAGAATGTGAAGATGCTGGTGCAGGGCTGGGGGTATAGCTCAGTGGCATGGTGTCTGCCTGGCAAGCGTGAGGTTCTGAGTTTGATTCCTTGTTAAAAAAAAAAAAATGCTGCAGACCTGGCCTTTTCCAATTCTGCACTTTCAGAGTATCTGGGAGCCCAGCTCTTTGGGGGCTGGCTCACCTGCCACTTTTGTTGCTGTTGTATGACAGTTTGAACATTTAGTAAGAAAGAAGCCTGCAAATGCCCACATTTCATTGTTAACATTTTGGGCTCAGCTCGCAGCCTGTGCTACAGAACCTCATCTTGAAGGAGAACACCCAGCGGCCCCCACTTTAACGAAGCCTCGCCTGTGAGCCGGAAAATGGAAGGCAAGTGGAAGATGCGTGATCAAAAGCACGGTCCTCGATTTCACATCCTGCAAGAAACCCTGCCAAGTATAAACTCAATCTAGTAACGTAGGCAGCCTACGGTGACATGATATGAACACAGATAGAAAAGTTATCTTTAAAAACATATATTTCTGAAAAAACAAAGTCAAGCAGTAAGAGCTGGCTTTAAAAACAGAAGATATTTCTAGGTCTTCTATCACTGAACAGCCTCTGAAACATTAATCTACAGGGGCGACTTGCAGCAAGGGCTGTACAATAAACACAGGGTGTCCCCTCCCCTGCAGAGTTGTGCAGAGTGACAGTATTCCAACAACAGTGTACACGAATCACATGCATTTTGTCCAAATTCATAAGCAATACCATGAGCACTCAAAATAAATCAAAATGAAATTACCAAAGGACCATGAAACATGTTTCTGAAACAAGGATTCAATCACTTGTCAAAAATTAAACAAGTCTTAAAAGAAGAAATAAAGTACACAGGTTTGCCCAGAATCCGAGTCACTGAGACCAGAAGATCTAATTTTACAAACCTTCCACAGTCCAGTTTCTTATCTAAATGAGCATGATGACTTTAACATATTTTAAACAGTGATCTAAAGGAGTAGATAATTAGGGCTGCATATACTAGTGGGTTGATACAGGATACTCGTACTCTGTTTTACAAAAACCACTGAGCAGAGTCCACTTTGTCTTTTTCTACTTATAGGCATGATTAATCGGAACCACACTAAATGAGGAGAGGAACCGCAAGAACAAATGTTTGTAAAAAGAAAGCAGAAAACACATTCACAGAAACTGGATGTAGAATGGTGCTTAGAAAGGGCGCGGGAACAGGGGAGTGCTTCACGGGGATAGGGTTTCAGACCTGCAGGATGAAACATGAGTAACTGACCACTGCTGCACTGTGTGTATTGTCCCATGGTAAATTTTAGGCTATTTTTTAAACCACAATTTTTACATAGGACTAAATCGCCCCAACTGAGCCCGAGAAGAAGAATATTTCCATAGTGGTACTATAGGCCAGGATGGTTTTTATTAATTGCTTGGAACAAAACTATAAAGCAGAAACAAACACTACTGACAAGCAATATACCTGCACTGCATGGCTTTGCCTGTTTATTCACCAGCAAGCTGAGTGAGCCATTTGTGTCTTGGTGCTTGATTTTCATTCATTTTTCAAAGCAGTCCCCCACCGAGGGACTGCCCAGTGGAAACATTTCCAAAGTACTTACAGTGTTAACAGCTCTGTTTCCACTCAGTGTGCCCCGGAGCCTGTCAGGCAAAGCTAGGAGGAGAAGCGATAAGACACGCTTTGTCTTCTCTGCGGAAAGCCCCTGCGGCTGTCTCGAGGTATGCACAGGGACCTCAGTGCAGTCTTGGGGCATTCAGGTTTTTTAAATATTTTTTTAACATATGTGACAAAACTCTTAGCAGTGTGCTGGCTGCCGCGAAATCCTCAGGCACAAATAACTTCCTATCGAACACCTCTATGAAGACCAAACTGAAAAAGTACAAATATTAAGAAAAATATTCTTCAGAAAGCCGCAGCAGGTGCGCAGAAGTACATGCCTCTTTCATGTATAAATTTGGCCTTTGCCACCTTTGTGTAATTTTTAATTAAGGAATTTTGAGTTCATTGGAATAAGGTGGATTAGTAAATTAGAACTACTGGTACTATTTCTGTGGTATTTGTACTAGTACTTGTAACTTTATTTATTTATTTATTTTTGAGGCAGGGTCTTGCTATGTAGTGCAGGCTGGCCTTGAACTCACTATGTACTCCAGGCTGGCCTTGAACTCACAGGCTGAGGGCCTCCTGCCTCAGCCTCCTGAGTACTTGTAACTTTCCAGCCAGAAGTCATCACTGGGTTGTGATGAAGACAGAAACCACAACAGTGCTGATAAGTTTACTCCTACAATGAAGAATGGGTCTAAATACAACCGGCCACTGATAGTCAGGGAGAAGCCTTCATTTTCAGGGATTTCAAAAGTAACAGGACTGGCCCCTAAAAGATAGACAATGATAAGGACAGGAAAGAAAAACCCATATACCATTTTAATCCAACCAACGATAAGTACAAAGACGGACCAGTTATGTAAAAACAATTATATACTCTTAGACCTACTATTCCCAATACTCATAGAAAGATGGGTTGTTGAAATACAGGAATGAAATAATTTCTTTCTGTATCAAATGCCTAACCCATGTCATCCATGGTTTATTTCCGCAAGCCCTCCTAACAGATGGTTTACCAAGTAGCACGGGAAATCCTCAGTATTCTGCAGCGGTTCCTGACAAAGTATGCAGAGTTGCTTCACGTTTCCTATCCAATTTAGCTCCAAACTTTCAATTATTTTATTCCTGATTCAAAACGATGGAGGGTCTATGGCATTGCCAGTCAATGGAAGCCCGCTGCCCACCATAAATGACGGCTAAGAAACCAATGCAGGCCAGTTAATCAGAAAACCTTCGCTGGGTGGCTAACGTCTGAAGCACAGCACTCCAAAGACCCCAGGATACAGTCTCTGGCTCCTCAGGGCCTGATGCTGCGGGGGTCTTCACTTGCCCACACGGCCAAGTTTCCAGAAAGAAATCTGGACAGAATGGTTATGAAGACTGGCGGCTGGCAAGGCTCACAAACAGGCCAGCTGTGGTCAACATACTCTAAACAGAGAAAAGAGACCAGCGGCTGTCTGACCTTATTCTTCAGATAATGGCAAACAATTTCTCTTCCTTCTGAAGAAATTAGTAAACATGCTCTAAGAATATCACTTCAAGAAGCAGTTCTCAAGAAAAAGTCAAATCATAAGCCTATCAAGCCTTCAGACTCAACTGATGGATCATGAATTTCAGCCTGATAACAACTTGCAGACAGTTATAAATTGAAGGCAAAAACTCTGGATACCAAGGTCATGCACAACAAAGTTAATGTTATTAAGGAGCAGGAGTACAGCAAGAATTGTATTTTGCTCATCTGTGTTGCCAAAACACACACTGGCTTAGACGTGCCAAGATTTCCTCATGAAAATGTGACTTTCTTCACAAAAGACTGAGAGAGTGTTGCTTCAACTTGTTTGTCCTGTTATAAGTCACAGGTTAAAACAAAACCAAGGGCCACCTGGAACTGAAAGACCATTTACAAAACCAACACTATACAAAAACTCAATGTACAGGCCCAGGGATATAGCTCAGTGACAAAAGCGCTTGCCTGGCAAACCTGAGGTCATGAGGTGGATTCCCGGTACCAAAAAAAAAATTCAGTGTACAATGGGAGTAAAGGTCTGTCTTAACTCTACATCAGACCTCGTGAGAAAATTTTCTTAGTGCATTTAAAATGTTAATAGAAAACCCTGATTTATGTGAAGTTTTTTAGACATAGTTCACCTGGGCTAAATGCATACTATATATTAGTTATAAATACAAAGATGACTAAATTCTCTTTTTTTGTTGTTTGTTTCTGTTCTTGCTGTGACTCTTCTGTAATTCAGGCTGGTCTTAAATTCACTTTGTAGCCCAAGCTGGTCTCAAATTCACAATGATCCTCCTGCCTCAGTCTCCTGAGTGCTGGGATCACAGGTGTGTGCCACCATGCCTCACCAGATGACTAAGTTCTATTCTTATTCTTGAATATTTAGTTACTATAAGGTTAACTTCCTTGTATCAGATTTTTAAAAAAACTATCGTCACTCACCAGGAAGAGGATCTTTTTGTCTGTGTTTTGCACTCTGAGTAACATTTTGGGCATTCTTTTAAGATGATAATACACGATGCATCAAGTATTGTCTTGATTATTATGAAATTTTGTTTTATTTTTTCATACAAGAGTGCTTTTTTACATTTTCTTTAATATTTATGTGTATTACATTAAAATAAAAAAATTGTGGGGCTCTAAATTCTGGAAGACTCTTTTCCTCTAACAACTGAACAAAGTTATCTGCAAAAAACATGTAAGAATCTGAGATGTTTTTGTTGTTTATAAATATAACACATGGGGGCTGGGGGTATAGCTCAGTGGCATAAGCGCTTGCCTGGCAAGCGCAAGGTCCTGAGTTCGATCCCTGGTACCGGAATATATATATATATATATATATATATATATATATATAACACTAAGGAGACGTACTTTTTGGTTGAAGATGTTTTTCTAGCCTCCCTGAAGTGGACAAGTTAACAACCACAGATGTGTCAATCAGAAACACAATCAGAGAGGTGACCACCAAGAATTTCCCCTTAAGGGCCAGAGATGTAGCTCAGCGGCACATGTGCAAGGTCCTGAGTTCCATCCCCAATTAAAAAAAAAAAAAAAATCCTTTAAAATGAGATAATCCAGAAAGAGCAGAGCTACATATATGCCATCAAATATATATAATATTTTCATGTTAGGAACAGGCTAGAAATGCTTACCGGACATAAATTCAATCTCAAATAAGGAAAGAGGCTTCTGCCTCCAACATCTCCAAAGCCAAGAAACACAGCAGGAAAAATAAAGCCTTGTGAATTTCTCATAGAGACCATTAGAATCACAAACAAAATCTAGTGGCCTTTCTGATTCTACCACTTTGGCACACTCAATTAAGCAAACCTAAAACATTTTTATGAAACATATGTGTGGCAACTGCTCCTAACCCTCTACCAAAACCCAGTTCCACAATAGTGTTTAAAGAATAGACTGATCATACCACCGATTATACGCAACAAATGCTTTCTTGTACCAGATGATGAAACATGAGGTCAAAGACACCCATGGCAACTGCACAGTGTAATTTTAAACAACGCTTAAGTTTGGGAGCCACTATTATTATATCCTGCAATTTTGTAGCACCAGTAACCACATACCTATATTACTGTTTTTAAGCATGGAGTTACTACCGTAAACTCTTCCTATTGAGAATGCAAATATTTTTCTAACTCTCCCATGACAAATACCTCTTCTGCCAAAAGTTTTGGAAAAATCAGTTTCTAGGCCAATCACCTGTGCTGCAAATACCAATGTGCATGTGGCATAACAGTGTGGGGGTGCAAGTGTGTGCTGTTGGATGGGCTGGGGCGCCATTTGCGGGCTTTGGCTGCCTGCAGAGGTCAGCAGCCCTGAGGCCAAAGCTTGGAGGGAATCCAATCGCTCATCAACAGCCACAAGCACCCTCACCTTCCTTGTGTGCGGCCTGAAGACTCCACACTTTAGAGCCACAGACACTGGGAGGCAGCCTCCAATTGGAAAGGACTCTCAGGAAGTGAATGCCTGTTCTGCATTTGGATTCACCAACCTGTTACCCGGCACCCAGCAGGTTGGGAGCCAGTGCTCAACAGCCCAACACCAGCCTCTGCCCTAGCGTGTTTGTCCCCACCAGGCCTCATCTGGCAGCTCAGCTCAACCCACACATGGCTCGTCCTTCGGCTGCCTGCTTAGACATGAGACACAGACAGCAGTGTTCAGACGTGTTCCAGTATCCGCGTGGAGGAGACAACTGTTGTAATACAGTTCTGCTCACAATTCAAATGCCAACAGGCCCTGTGGATCACCTCGCAGGTTCAGGTGTCATGTGGACACCAGGAAATCAAGTCAACTCTCTTCATCTCCACCTGACTGGAGCAAACAGGAAAGGGAAGAACACATGTTCCCCTCTCTACCTCCAGTTCATTCTCACCACCCCACGCTGTCACCTTCGTCTCTTGCCCTGGGTCTCATCTGCTCCCTGGTGACAGGAAATGGCAGCTTTGCCACGCTACACACTGAATGGTCCCTGCCCTGTCTCACCTGCTGAAGTCTTACCCCGTAGGGAGGCTGCGTTTGGAGTGAGGAAGTAATGAAGGCTCAGTGAAGTTAGGAGTAGAGGCCTGATTGGATTAGTTTCCTTGGGAGAGACTTGCACTCCCCCAACCCTGAAAGACAGACAGACAGACAGACAGACCAGACAGCTTGCCTGCCTGTGTCTGCCAGGTGAACACACAGTAGAAAGCTTGCCATCCAGAAGCTAAGAACCAACTGGTCAACACCCAGGTCTTGGACTGTAGTCTGCAAAAACACGAGAAAACAAATTCCCGTTGTTTAAGTCACCCAGTCTGATATATTGCCATGGCATCCTGAGCAGACCAAGGTACCCCTCACCCCTCAAAACAGATGTTGATTAAAAATTCAAACTCCATCTTAATCTTCTTTGGAAAGCAAGTGAATAATCACTCCTATAACTACAAAAGGGCCTGAGAAGATAATGAGGAGGAATTTTTTCTTAAGGACAAATTTGTATTTTAAATACCTTTATAGAAAGAATGTCTCCAGTTCCCACAGTGGAGGAGAACATTCAAAATAGGAGTTCCTGCTTAAAATCTCTCACTCTCACACCTTCCAATAGCAGCGATTTACTTTTGGTCAAAAGAGTAATGTATCACATATATTTTTAAGCAACGTGTATACACCAAAGATGCAGTTTTGTCAATTTAAAAATAACTTGCCAGGTGTAGTGGTATTCATCTGTAACCCCAGTGACTTGGGAAGCTGAGGGAGGAAGATGGCAAGTTCAAGGCTAACCTGAGTAACTCAGTTAAGACCCTGTCTCAAAACAGTGAATGACCCAGTGAATGAATGAATGAATGAGGTATAGCTCAGTGTGAAGTCCCTGGGTTCAACTGCCAATAGGGGTGCGGATATAAATATTACTACAAATACTACAGCCCTTCCCGGAAGAAAATAGTAAGGATAGCAGGTGCAACGCTGAAGTGTGCACTGCTGGAAACAAAGCCATGCTGGGCATGGGGCCACTTGCTTGCTGAGACAAAGCCCTACACTGACCTAGACATTCTGCTGCCAAAAGTGCGATGCTAGAGTAATTTTAGAACCAGTTTTATAGGTTCTTCTTTCCCAGGTTTATTAACCTACCAGGAACATGTAACAAACAGGATGTAAGGAACATAGCTATTTGCATTCCAACTGGCCCCTGCCAAGCAGAGTTAATTCTTTACAATGAGCCTACTCAGTCACATATGCTCAAACGTCAAGTCTAATCTTACCCCTGGTGATGTTACATCTGTGGCCACCTGGATTGCTCCTTAAGAGGACAACTCCCATTTCAGCTCAATCTGCTCGTATACTTTGCAAAGGTAAAAGTATAAACAGGCCAGCAATATGGTCTGTTGGCATCTGTCTGTTACGAATGGAGTTTCAGCTGTGTTCCTGAATGGGAAGGGCACTGACCCACGCTGTGCCCTGCTGGAAGAATTAGGAGGAGGGGAGGGGGGGAGGGGCTGGCTTGGAGGACCCAACAGTGAGAGCTCAGTCACTGTGTGTGTGTGTGTGGGGGGGGATCGGTGCTCTGGGGCTTCAGAGTGGCTGGTACCAGGGAACATAGGGATGTGCCATGTATAAGCTGTGTGGCCCTGGCCAAGTGCCTTCATTTCCTGATCTGTAAGTGGGGATGATCAGAGTCCCACGGAGCCTAGTTGGACCCTCGTAGTCATTAATATGCATTTTACATGAAGTGCTGGGAACAGGGCTCTGCTGAGAGTGAGTGCTGGTGAGGCGCCCTGCTCAGTCATCAGGCATCCACTTTAGAGGGAGAAGGAGATGTGGAGAGGGGTGTCGAGGGGAGCCAAGGGGGTCCTGAGAAGAAAACTGTAATAGAGGCCTTGTTAAACAAACTGCACCAAAAGAAGGGAGCCTGGCCCGTGGACACTGATGTGACCATGAATCATGATGTTGATTTAACTGGATGAAGGAACCCTACAGATTAGCAAAGCACAGTTGGTGTTTGTGGATGACTGACACGAGGCCAGCAGATGGAGCAGGGAAGACCCACCCCAGCGGTGAGTAGCACCAACCAATAGGCTTGTAGCCCACTTGGAATAAAAAGGGAAAGAAGGACCGGCGCCTGTTTCCAAGAGCTCCCGCGTTTCTCCGCCCCCTGCCACTGCCGCCTCTGACCTTAGCCTCTGGGTCTCCAGTTTCTTCAGCCTTTCTCTGCAGACTCACGCGGCAAATCTCCCGGGGGCTTCCAGGCCTTTACCTTGGACTGGTGCGGCACCCCTGACCCCTGCCGTTGTCTGACTCCCACCTCCTTGGGCCAAGCAGCTGCCGGATTCGCCGGTTCTCCAGCACACACGCGCGGCTACTGTGGACTCTCCCGCCTCTGACCCTGTGAGCCTGCTCAATAAATCCTCTTGCATGATGACACATATATTTTCTACCGATTCCACTCCTCCAGAGAAGCCTAGTTAATAATCTGGGCTCACTGCAGGACAGCAGAGTCCCAGGTGTGGTCCTTAAGGATGGAACTCAAGATTCTTTAGTCTTGGGTCCAAAGGCCAAGTGGAGCTGGGTCGGTGAAAACATGTGAAGTGAGCCTGTGGGGGTTGCACGTGCCCTGAGCCTGACCAGGTTACACACGCCAAGCAGGTGACAGGGGTAACTGCATCCACCACAGAATCCACTTCCCACTCACCCACCTGGAGGGCGCCTTTTTTAAAATCAAAATTGGGCCAAATAGCCTAGCACCTTCCTGAGAGGGTTGACAGACACCTTGAATGAGAAAAGAGCCTCCAGTCAAATCTGAGACCAACAGGAATTCAGTGACAGCCATGAGACTCGGTAGAATCCAAAGGAAGCTGTCTAATTTTATAGACGCCTCCACATTCTCCAGGCCCGTCCTGTAAGACAGTGTGTTCATTTTATAGTTGGCAAGTGTTGCCTATACTATCTGTAGGAGGGACAGGCCTGAATATCTGAAGCTATTTAAGATGATTAATATTAAATACATTGCTGGAATGCTAACAAAAAATTATTAGTGATAATCACATGCTGAAAATGTAAAGCTCTGTGAGCCACTTTAATTGAGGATCATAATTATGACTCAGCCTTGAAACCAAAATCAGCTTGATGTTTCTTACTCTCTGACTGCTCATCTGCCCAGCAGAAACTCAGAAACCGCGGCGAGTTCTCCTAACTATAGTGGCTCAAACATTCGCAATTAACTTTACACCTTTTCTTCTCCCTGCTCCATGAAGAGAGGGAAGGAAAAGGCACCTGTGTAGCGCTGAGGCGCATCACGATCATCACACTGGCCTTGCTTGGCGTCTCAGTCTTCACAACTACGCCCTGAGTTTTTGCAGTACATCATGGTATTCACGTCAGGCCCCCAGCCTCACATTTATCCCCTCACGCTCCTGGAGTGTGCACAGGTCACTTGAGTTGTGCAGGTAAGTGCCCGCCCCTGCGCCAGCTGTATTAATAGAACATCTTTGATTAGAACATCCCACCCTTAACTTGTCACTTACAATCACAGAGTATCTACCTGACAGGGTCCACGGTGTCATTCCTCCTTTGCCACCTGCTGTCTGACCTCTCTGCCTTGCTTTGGGGGTCCCCATTTCTCTGCTCCCCCAGGAGGCATCTGCACTCCACGCCTTTGAATGATCTGCTGCTTAGGTTCTCAATGCCCAGGAAAAGAAAAGGCTCCTCCCTAAGACAAGAGTCCACGCAGCATGTAAAAGCCATCAGGTCCTCCTCAGAGGCGCCCTAGGAAAGGCCACCTTGGGCGTATTAGTGCTGCATTATGCATGAAGTCTGACTGCCTCGGAAAGAGGTCTTCCCGGTAGATCTCAGGAAGCAAATTCCACCCCCCCATAAGGTGTGAAATTATGGAAATCCACTGGACAGAGTCCACTGTCCCCTTTCCCTTCTGAGCCCATTCTAAAATTGGATAATCAACAATGTTTCAGAGAGCCTAATACCATTTAGCCAGTGCTATTCTTTATGCTCTGCATTATTTAGTCTTAAATTTGCCTATAGAAGAGTACAAAGAAACCAGAATTTATTAAGTGCCCACTGACTACTACGGGTTGCACTAGGCACTTTGTATACGTAACTCCTTCTAGCCCTTAGTAGCCTATGAGGTAGGAATTACTCAAGAGAAAAATTAATTATTGCCAGGGTGCTTCTAAGCATTGGGCTAAAAACCACAGGGTTTTTGTTTGTATGTTTGCTTTGTTTTTGTTTTTTGAGACAGGGTTTTGCTATATAGTTCAGGTTGGTGTTAAACTCACCATGTAGCCTAGGCTGGCTTCCAACTCAGAACAGTCCTCCTCTCTGCCTCCCTCCTAGGTGCTGGGATCACAGGAGTGCACCACCAAACCTGGCTAAAAATTAGCAGTTTTAATGTACTTTTTTTTTTGTGTGTGTCTTTTCGAGACAGGGTCTCACTATGCAGTTAAAGTGCTTTTAAAGATTAGGTGAAATAATTAATTTTATTATTATACATAACTGCCCAGCAGAGAGAGTACCAAGTATACAGTAGGCTCTTGGCAAAGCAGGTTCCTTTTCTTTTGAGAAGGGTGACTCATACAACTGGCTCCACATCACATACTGGAGGCCAGAACTAGCGCTCAACCCGGGCTACCTGCCTACCCACACACACCCTGCTGACCACACCATGTCTAGACCCAGGTCAGTGCTTTCTGCATCAGGCAGCCGGAACTCCAGGCAGGACAACTTGCAGAGCAGAGAAAGAGCCAGGACGGCACCTCATCCTAAGTCCCTTTCAAGGCAGTCTCTTCTTCCTTACGGAAGGTGAAATACTGCGGGAGCTCTGGCGGGGGAGGCGGAGGCCCAGCCCCAGCAGACAGGAGGCGGCGGTGCGGTCCTTGCCTCTTAGGACTTCCTGGTGCTGTATTTCTCCACCTTTCTTTTTGGCAGGGATGCTTTCCTCTTTGCTTGTCAAAGCAACCCTAGATTCATGTTAAAGGACTGGCAGGACTAAGCCAAGTCTTTTTAGTGGAGGGAGGGGAGCTTTAGGCATCACACAGCCCACAGTAGTAGGAGGAGCCTGACCCAGGCCGCTCCTGGCTAACACAAGAACATCACTTGCTCTTGTGCACCAGGGCCTTGTTTTGTCTTGCAAAATTTTTTCTTATAAATAATGTCCTTACCTTCCAAAGCCTCGTCTGTTTACAACACAACCCTGTCCCAGCTGGGAGTATAGTTATTCCACTGAGTTATGTGAACCTCTTTGCAAATGAGAAAGACTTCCATAATTTCTCTCCATAGCATCAAAATGAAAGCTAAAATGCTAGCAGAAATCTCCCTCTTGTCCATCTCAAGCCTTCCCAACCTGAAGAGTGACCATGAACCTACACCACTGAGCAATGGACATTTTCAAAACAGTGGTTTGGGCTGGCGTGGTGGCACATGCCTGTGATCCCAGCACTTAGGAGGCTGAGGACTGGCATGAGTCCGAGACCAGTCTCAGCTACATAAGGAGTTCAAAGCCAGCCTATACTACACAGCGAGAGCCTGTCTCAAATAACTGGGAGAAACAAAACAAAACACAATGGTTTGTTCACAAGTGGGAAGAGCAAACATTACTGGAGGCTCCTCCTGCGCACCAAAGTCGATTTAGGAAAGTTCTCTAGAATTCCAAAGGTTCTTACTTTAACCTTTGTCTGGAAAGAGATTTTAAAAACAAAGGTCACCCATGCGAAGCTGCAATGCACATGCTTTATTAACGTACACACCTCCTTCGTGCACCTGATTTGCCAGGGCTCAATTTCCCTTGCTTTTGGCAGGGAAAGGCTAAGACAGCTTGCGAGGAATAGAATGCACCAAAACACTGAAGAGGCCCCCGCTGTCTGCCTCAGGGCAAAGCAGGGGCTGGGTGGGGGCAGAGGTCACAGATATGCTGATACTTTGAAAATCCTGTTCCTTTTGGAGCCAGAAGCTGAGGCCTAATCTCACTGATCTTGACACCCAGCCACCCTTTCAAACTTCAGCTTCCTCATTTCTGCAGTGAGGACAATGATACTTTAGCTGAAAGTCTGTGGTAAAAATGAAACTGTGACTTTTTAAAGGTATACTGCAGGGAACCAGGCCACAGGGGCATTTCCATTAAGTGGTGGTGTCGTTGTGGTGTGCGTTGTGTGGATTCTGCTCTCACTATCATTAGTAGTATGAGTAGTCAGTACGAGCTGCAGGCCTGTCTCCTGCTGGATTTCCACAAATTTCCCACAGAGGAAGTGCGCTCCCATTCCAACCTTCCTGGGAATGCCTGCTGAGTCCTGGGAAAGCCATGCCATGCCCTGTTCTTTGACTGCTTGGAGCCAAAGGCCTCTGCAGAGGAGTGGATGGGAAGAGGGACCCTGAAATTCTCCTCAAACAGGAAATTTTAAGCAAACACAATGGAAGTTCAAGAGACAATGTGGATGTACTGAAAAAATATCCTATTTCTTGGGAGACAAAGTTACTTTTAAAACGAACCCGTCTTGTGGCCACTTCACCCATCACTGGCCAAGCTGCTGGTGCAATGACACAGATGCTGTCGGGAGCACAGCTTCCAGGGGGCCCAGAGTTCACCAGGAGCTCAGCCTTGGAGCTGACATCGCCCCCTACTGAGAGCCTCTGCTGCAGACTCTGTGAATTCACAAAGTGGAGACTTGTTTCTTTTTGAGACAGGGTCTCACTATGCAGTTCAGGCTGGCCTTGAGTTCACCTTGAAGCCCAGGCTGGTCTTGAACTTGCAACGATCCTCATGCTTCAGCCTCCCAAGTGCTGAGATTATAGGCGTGAGCCACCACACCTGGCTAAAGTGGAGATTTTTTAAACTTTAGAAAGAATAGTCACTTAGTAAAATAGTAAATTAGTAAAAGCAAATTAACTAATAAATAGTAAAATCAATAAAAAAAATCTTAACTCCAAATTCCTTACTGTCTAGGCCACTTTAAGGCAGCCACACCTAGACAGGTGCACAGCTGGCCAGGTCTGCCTCACCCTTCTGAGAGCCTCCTAACTGGTATTCCGATTCATTCCTGTCCACAGCTGCAGCCCTGGGAGGGAGGGAGGGAGAGTTTTAGCCTCCAGAAAAATCACCAGGGAGGGCAATTTTTGAGGACCAGAGACTCAGACCTAGGCCCTAAGTGACGCTGCTGGGGACAGGGTACCACACAGACTGCACAGTGGAATTAACACTCAGTCGCCATCTTTACTCCTCTGTGTACCATCACTGAGTATCTTACATGTAAGTCCATGATGGGAAATAGTTAATCTATTAGGTGAAACAAAAAAGCAGACTCCCAGGATACTCCCATTGAGGTAAAAATTGCACGTAAACACATACACTTGCAGAAAAAAGATCAGAACAATGGGCAGTGCCCAAATGTAAGAGGATATTTTTCTGAGGACTAGAATTATGGGTGCTGAATACATTTTCTTCTTTTGTGTTTGCTTTATTCTCTCTGCTATAATTCACAGCAGTGGTTTTCAGGAAGGGAAGAAAATGCAAGTTCTAGTTCACTGTTTTTAAGTTGGCTACCCAGGGAGGGGTTACGGGCCCGGCTGAGTTCCACGTGACGCCTCCCTGCACAGTCCTGGGCTGCTTGCTGCTTTCCTTGTAATTTTCTGGCCTTTTTGCTTTTCCAGGCTCTGCCAAATATGGCAGCCCTTCCCTCCTTTCTTTCCGTTTCTTTTTCTTTTTTCCCATTTCCTAAAAGCATTTGCCCTTTGCCTCTTATGTTCCCCCAGAATCCTTTGCTTCCTATAGCTTCTCTCTATCCCAGGTCTCTCCAAAGAAAATAGATCATGAGCTACAAATGTAATAAAAACTGTTTGAGTAGCCATATTTTAAAGAGTAAAATTGGGGGACTGAAATTACTTTTATCAATGTATTTCATTTGTTCCAATATTGCCAAAACACTACCATTGTAATATACTAAATTAATATTTTAAAATTAATACACAATTGCAAATATTTAAAATAACGATGTAAAACCCAAGGTTCTTACGTTTTTTATGTCATTGCTCTAAGTTGTTGATATTGAGCATCTCCGACGCTTCCAGCACATCTGAATTTGAAGGGACACAAGTCAAGTACTCAGCAGCAACAGGGCGCCAGAGGTGGCTGTACTGGACCGTGACACTATCCTTGAACCCTACCACCTACCTTTATCCATTCCTCTCCCTTCGTGGCTTATCTGACTCACAGCTAGGAGGGTACCACTTCTGTGGGTCTCCTCTACAAGATCAACAAAAGATGCCCTGGGTAGGACCCTCAGCGCCTCCCAAAGGGCACAAGACACGGGATGACCTTGACAACCATTCACTGAATAAATATTTACTGAACATCTACTGCGGGACAAACAGATAGGACAGTCATTGTCCCAAGGATCTCCAAACAATTCTCCAGGAAAAGACATGTAAATAAAGCAAAACATGGATGTGTGCTACACACCAAGTGTGGAAAACAAGGAGGGAAAGTAAGGCAGGAAGCTAGGCTGGTGTCAGACAGGACCTTGTGTGGCCCCCAGGTCACTGCTTCTGTGCCCAGCCAGCACTGGAAGGTCACTAAGAGGCGGTCCCCACAGGAGCACCGCTGACGAAGGTGGCCTTTGGAAACTGGCAGAGGGTGAGGCCACACGGGAGAGCAGCAGGCAAAACCGCAGGAGCCCAGGCGGCCTCATTCCGTCCAAGCGGTAACTGCAAAGATCTAAACCAAGCACAAGAGTCAGAGGCAGACAAGAGGAAACATGCAAAATATATGCAGCAGGAAAAGCGCTCTGGAAAACACAGGCCAGGCGCGTGCCAGTGCATCCCACCAGTGACCAACCATGACGCTTCTTTCACTGCTCACCAAAAAAGGGTCACTGTACATTTCCTTTTTGGTGCCCCGCAGACGGCAGAGGAGGTAGGAGTGTTCCCGCCCCCTCTCCCAGGGATGCGCCCACATCACATTTGACTGGAACAGATGATGAGAAGGGGGCCTGGCCAGCAAGGAGGAGACGCAGCCAAGGCGCGGAAAGCAGCGATAGACTTGTGTTAGACCCAGAAGTGGGGAAGAACTAGTAGATGACGGGATCAATGGCCCAGGATGTTTGAGAGACTCGACAGGCAGGCGGTGAAAGGTGGAGAATGACGGAGGCCTTAGCGACATAGATTGTTATGAAATGGATGAAGACAGCCTCAAGGAGGCTGGACTGGCAGAAAAGTGCACAGTGAAGAAATTCTCAGAGAAACTTCATGGTGCGAAGGAAACAGAATTTCAGCCTGGTTCAAACACATGGGAAGTACCCAGATGGGTGATGTGAGGGTTACGTTCTCCCCTGTAAATACAAGTAGTCATTAGTGGGTAAACAAACTTTTTCCTGGGGTGGAGGTGAACAGGCCTGCAATTCCGGCACTCTGGGATGCTGAGGCAGGAGGATCACAAGTTCAAGCCTAGCCTAGGCAACTTAATGAGACTCTGTCTCAAAATTTTAAAATTTTTGAAGAGGATTAGGGATGTACCTCAATGTGAAGGCCCCTGTTCAATCCCCAATGCTGCAAGAAAAACAAAACAAAACAAAACAAAAAACCACGTTTTTAAATTCCTACTGAGCACCTACTATCTTTTAACTACAAATAATAATGAATTTTGAATTTTCTCTCTTATTAAAAGCATCAGGGTCATGTTTAATATTTTGCTACTCTGCATGAAGTCTAAAGACCACAACCAGGTCCAAAAATCTGTTCAAAGAGGCGGAGTATGTTTCTACCGGCACAGGCTGCCTTGTGTACTTGAAGGTTAGGCTCAAGGATATGAACACCATATTCCAGCAGGCCGGTCGACAAGAGAGTACATTAACCTGCTACACAGGAATTTGTGGCCATGCCAGATGAGGTCAGGACTTTTTAGTACTTCAAGACAGACAGGGAGGGGGTGAACAGAGGCATAAATAAGGGCCTTCTGACTTGAGGGAGAAGTGTCAGTGTCACAAACCATTCTGCAGGTCATTGTTTAGTATTCAACAGTGACACCATTTAAAATCAGCACACTTCCTGCTGCCTGCGTGGACCCAGCAGCACACAGGGTGCTTTCCTGGGCTCAGGGTCTTGGGGCTCCAGCCCCTCACTCACCAGTACCCTCACCCCCAGCCAGAACCATCTCAGCGCAGGGCCTGCCCTGGCACACAAAGTACATCTGTTGATGACTGATGGCTGAAACCATGAACTGCTTCAAAAATCTGGTAAAACATATAAACCATTTTAAAATAGTTACTCTGCTCACCCAGTTTATAGATGGATAAAAGTCATGAAGAAGAGCATGGAGTGAATATGCGTAAAGCTGCTGGCCTTCGATTAAGCAGTTAAAAGTCCTATCCCATGT
Organism: Dinomys branickii; assembly: GCA_004027595.1. NCBI lineage: Eukaryota > Metazoa > Chordata > Mammalia > Rodentia > Dinomyidae > Dinomys > Dinomys branickii. The sequence goes on from PVLD010004110.1 coordinate 90,059, forward strand.
CGCACAGCAAGACAAATCCAGGCTCTGTCCAAGGAGCTGGGGCAGCAGAGGTTACAGCTTGTTTTCATCAGGCCTGAACGGATCCTTTGCAGCCTTGCTAATAACACAGCATTTCCCAAAATAAAGGAGAAGGGTCATTGGGTACAGAGTTTTTTAAACACTAAGGGAAAAAAGAGACTTGCAATTAAATTCAGACCACCTCTAGGGTCAAAGAACAAATGAACTCTGATGAATAGTTCTTTCTAGTCAAGGGGGCAGAAATCAACTTTCAAGTCTTTCAATGAGGTGGTCAAATACATGCAGTTTTGAGTTTTTAAATCATCTGTTATTCCTCTAGTATCTGTCTTCCGGCGCGTAACCTTTACAATTCTTTCCAACCTGGAGATTACAGGATTTTACCGCTTTTTACACACAATCATTTTACTAACTTGGACTAAATTCAAATGTCCCGATTTGTTAAGATTTTCCTGTATCTATGAATCTGTGCCCTGTCCATGTAAACTATGTCTCCTATCTGGAGCAGTCCAGCAGCTGAACATAAGGATCCCACAACGTCAACTCACTAGAGCTAAGTGGGCAAGTTTAGAAGAGGACTTGGTTCCAACACCTAACAGCACCATTCACATGTTTCCCCAAACTGGACTGCACGTCTCATGGAGTCACCCAGGAAATCTTCCCATAGGTCCCCAACCCCTCTCCACAAGCCCCTACCAAAATCTAATCAAAGCACGATTTAAACAATTTTATGGAATTTGCATTCTATCGAATTCAACCACTGCAAGTTACAGCTCAATGATGGTGGGGAGAATCTACAGGGTTGTACAAACATCCAGAAATAGCCCAGTTATAAAACATTTCCATCACCCTAGAGCCAGCGTGTGGTCAATTCCTGTCTGACCCCCAGGGACAGTCAACCACTCATCTCTCTGCCTTACACACTGGACTTTCTCGGACATTTCACTTTGTAAGAGAAGTCAAACAATAACCCTTTGACTCTGGCTTAGAACTTCTACTTGTCGTAATGTTTCTGAGGCTCATGCGTCCTGAGCATGTGTGGTCGAGGTCAATGTTCCTGATACTCCCTTTACAAGCAAAAGAGCTTGTGCCTCCTCCAAATTCTAAGATCTCCACCAGAGCCCATCAGATGCCTGCACAGCCCCAACTCCGTTCTCAGCTCAGAAACTTCCTACCCTTGGGCCTATGTGACACCACCCGCTCTCCACTGTACTCAAACAGGCCTCTGTCACTCACAAAGCTCCGCAGCTGCACAGACGAGCTGCGCCGGCCCCACTCCAGTACCAGGGGACACTGCCAACGTACTCCCTCATTCACCCAGGAGGGAGAAATACAACTCCTGCGAGGCAACTACTGGCTTCTTTTACTTGCTGTAATGATTCTGGGGCTCATGCGTCGTGAGCATGTGCGGTCAAGGTCAATGTTCCAGATACTCCTTTTCCTTTCAGGACATGTGTTTTCACCCCATGGGGCCTTAAGAAGTCTCTTTCACTCTCCGTTTAGCTTGTCCCCAAGCATACTCTGGTCCTCCGGACAGTGTATAAATAGGGCGATGAAAATGCAGAGTGAATGTTTAAATCCCCCTCAAGGTATTCTCTCTCTCACTTTGGATACACTTATCTCATTTTCTGTGGCACTTTCTGAAGCAGTTCTAGAAGTCCTTTTCCCTAAATGTCTTTACAAGGTATGATGACAAATATGATCAATGCTGCTGCTGAGGGCCATCCAATGGAAAGTCAGGCCGTCAAACGGCAGGGTGTGTCCCTGTCCGCCTTATTCCTTAGACATCCGGCACCCATGTGACATCTGGCCCTTCTCCAGTCAAAGTGAGCATGAAAAGTAAGTGTTTTCCATCAATTTGAGACATAGAGGCAGCCTCAGTAGCGCGGCTAATGGCACTAATGAAAGAGGACTTCCAGAGCTGCTCAGAAAGTGGCAAGAAAGATGTGATCAGGGCTCAAAGCGAGATGGAGAATTTGGGGGGAGATTAACAGCAATGTATCTTTACCTGAAATACATTTTTTTTAAATGTGCACATTCATTGTAATTTTTTGATTGCATCTTATATATAGTAGCAGTAGAAACAAATTTCTTCACGTGCACTTGCCCTGATATTCCGGGGTTTTCACGTGGCTTTCCATCCACAAAGACAGTGACAGCTAACTGGGCAGCCTCCACCTATCTGCCGGAATGTGGCAAGTTCTCTTCAGCTTCCTTCCCCTCTGGAGGAGGGTCAAGGTGGGATCCTGTGCAGGGGTCAAAATCAAGATGTGTCTGCAATAAGTATTCCTTAAAAGGAAGCTGGCTTCCTTAGGAGAAGGATGTTTGTGAGTTTTAATGGCTCCAGCCCAGCTGATCTGTTTTGTTTGTGAAATCCGGTCACCCTCAATAATGAGGTTGCTCCAGGCAACCTTCCCCCTCCTGCCCTGCCTTGTGTCCAGAGGACAGTTCTCAGTTTCTGCTTTGTAAAGAGCTGCAACCCATATGCCAGTACAAGTGCACTTAAATAAATAAACAATGCAGACATTTGCTCCTTGTGGTAAGTTGAGTATGGCTCTGTGTGCTTTCAATGTACCATCATTTCTTGGCTTTTTTCCTTCCTAAAAGCCTACCGAAAGGTTTATACAACCACAGTCACCTTAACTGGTTCCCTCGAAATGCCACTTCACCAAGCATTCACCCCCCAGTAAGATTAAATGATACAACAGCATCTAAAAAACCCTAATCCTTTAAGGGATCCAAGTCCTAGGAATGTAGAAAGACATGCCCAAAATACGGAAAACAAATGGCAACTTCTGAGTCACTGCCAGGAAAACTCTTAGAGGAGAGAAGAGAAAGAGTCACACGGGGCTTAGAAACAGGACTTAGCTGCGACCTCCTTGTGAGAGGTTTCTTTTGGCTTCTCCCATTGCTATAACTTCACACAACAGCAGCTGGGTCCTTGAAGCTGTCCTATCTGACCATCCATTTCCATCTCTGAGAACTTTCTGGTAAACAGACACAGAAAGTAATACACAGAAGAGAGAAAACCCTACTGGTCCAACTGAAGGTGAAAGTACCCAGAGGCAACTGGGAGGCGCCATCACTGCCCCAGGATTCTTTCAAGTGGAGGTTGGTGCCACCTCCACACTGTTGATTTGGGTGTGTGATTTTTTAAGCCAGGCCTGTCCTGTGTGTTGCGGGAGAACAGCAGCATCCCTGTGGTGGACTGAAAACCGGCAGTCAGCTTTTAACACCCAGCTGAACCAAACCAGCGTGGTGCTGGGTGTGGGAGGTCCACCTGAGGATTGTTGCCAGCAACACAAGAGGCAGAAATAGAGAAGAAGTGAAGAGGCCTTTGGGAGCTGGTAGAAGCCGGGCTACTCTGCTGGAGGACATTGTCATGCTGGCTTTCCTGATGAACTCAGCTGTTCTCAATGGAGGAGGAGTTCTGGACCTCATTATCTCGGAGGATGGCTGCAGTTCATTTTGGGGGAGCTCTGGTCCTTCATTTTGAGCATGGTTGCCTGGCTCCAGAGGGGAACATGGTGCACAGTCTTCTGGAGAAGCATGTTCCATTGGCTTTCCTGACGGGAACTCAGCTGTCTTCACCACTGGAGGAGCTCTGGACCTCACTGTTACTAAGGATGGCTGTGGTACTTTTCAGGGGAGCTCTGGTTCTTATTTTGAGCGTCACTTCTTGGCTCCAGTTCAGATCCTCAGCCTGCTAGCACAGACCCTTCATTCCGCTGGCACAGACTTCCTAGCTTCTACGTTAACCTTTGGGCCTTTCCAGCACAGATTTGTGAAACTGGCCTGCATGAGGCATTGTCATGGGTTCTTGGCCTCCAGTTGGACTCAGGGGAGGCATTGCTATGGGCTCTAGGTCTCCAGCTGGGCTCATGCAGAACATTACTGTGGGATCTAGGCCCTCAGCTGGATTCTTTGGTTTTTAGTGTGTGGACAGACTTCCTGCACTCTTTGTATGTGATTATTTGGGCGACTATTATAAAATAATTCTACAAAGTATGTTTCTTGTATTGTTTCCCCTTGAAAACCCCAGACTATGGCACTCCCTAGCCTCTATCAACTAGATGCCATCAAGACAACCAAAACAGTCTCCAGACATTACTGAGTGTCCCCTCAGGGACAAAACAGCCCCACACTGAGGACCACTGGAGTAGACCAACTAGAGAACCATAAACTTCAGGGTTGGAGAAACCTTGGAAGTCATCTGGGACAAGACCTTGTCAATGAGGATGGATTAAAGGAGTCCCTTAAGAAGCAACCATGCAAGGCCACTGAGCCCCTGGTAGGTGGCAGCACAGAAAGAAGATGCCACAGAACCCAACCTGGCCAATGTTTTTGGACTACTTCAAAGAAATGACTGAATATTAGGAGCATCATATATGTTTGAAACCACTTTATAGCAGAGCAAGTAGTATTAATGGTGCTGTTCTTTCTCTTTTTTAGGAGAAAAGTATGGGAATAGGGGGTTCAATAGGAAGGAGCTTCTCCAACTGTAAAGAGAGTGATTTCCTAGAGCCACATGGCAAGAAAGCACCATAGAACACAAAACTTTATTATCAGATGCATTGTGTATGCATTTGTTACTACAATTATAGAATACCAAAATTTCCCGAAATCAACCCACTCAAACAGCATTAGACACACACACATACTAGGTATTAGACCAAGAGGGTCCCAAAACACCTGTCCTTTTCTCTCTACTACCATCGAAGAAAAGCCCATGAAAAATAAGACAGTAGTAGGATTTGGATTCCTATGACCCAGTCTGGAGAGAAGTGGGGTCCACACATCTAACAGCAACCCAGAATCCTAAGGAAAGGTTACCGGGGACTACCAAGTAACTTAGGGCAAAGCCTGAAGTCACCCACACCACGCAAAGCCGACCCAGTCAGACGGCAAAGACACAGCGTTCCGTACGCTACCTCCCACTAGCCCCAGACCAGCTGGGGCTGAAAGGAGGTAAAGAAGAATAGAAATGTGATTTCTTTTTTGAGACAAGGTCTCAATATCCAGGCTGGTCTCCTGCTTCAGGCTCCCAAGTGCTGGGATTATAGATGTACACCACCATGTGCCAACAGTGATGGTTAATCTTGACTCTCAACTTGGCTGGGTGAAGAGATCCCCCAGGAAATTAGTAAAGCTCACTTCTGGGCGGGTGGGGGGTCCAGAGATGACTGGCAGGCAGGCCAGCGAACTGAAGGAGGAAGGCCCGCCCTGATTATGGATGCACCGTCCAATAGGCTTGGGTGGATGGACCAAAGAAGGGAAGGAGGAGGAAGCTGCTCTGTACTAGCAAGCTTGGTTCCGCCTAAGTGATTGTCTTTCGCTGCTGCCACCGCCGCCGCCTGTGGACATCAGACTACTGTGTCTTCGGCCTTTCAACGCAGACTCACAGCACTGACTCTACAGGGAGCAACCAGGCCTCCTGCCTCAGGCTGGGGCTGTATTCTTTGTCCCAATTGTACTGCGGCTTCCAGCTTCTTGGGCTGAGCAGTTCCTCAATCCCCTGGCACTGCAGCATGCAGAAAGCCGCTGTGGATGACCCTGCCTCTGACCTGTACGTCTATCTAATTAATCCCCTTCCGTCACTGTGTGTATGGGTGCATTCATTCTGTTGGTTCTGTTCCTATAAAGAACCCTAACCAACGCAGGAAGAAAGTTGGTTCTGTGTAGAGTTCTTGTAATTTATGTATTTAGGTTTCTAAATCCATTAGTAGACTTAAGACTTTCATGGAGTTCTTTTGGGCCCAGCCATATCTTTTAAAATTATTTTTCCTTCCTTACCAATTATGCTGCCACCCAGAAGTATAACTGTATACACAGGGCTCGCGGATCGTGAGTCTTCCACAGGACAGACAAGGAAAGAGATTGTTTGAATGTGCAACACCAAAGTCCTCACTTCCACTGGCAGCCCCTACATCTTGTCCTTCCCTGCTGGGCTCCATCCTTCACACGGGGCCAGCCAGAGCATGCTTTTATGTCTCGGGGCTGGTAACAGACTGTCCTCAGGGCATGGGGGCGAAGGCGAAGGCGTAAAGAAAGGGAGAAGAAAAGGCTGGATCAGCACAGGTCAGTATCAATAGGGTATCTTCCACAGAGAAAAACAATTTATATTTATCACAGTGGCTACCTGTAGTGGCTATCACAAATATTTACCACAATGGCTACCTCTGCGTGGTAGGATTTTCCTTTTCTTCTTAAATTTGTGTGGGCTCAACATTTTTTTTAAAAGGACAGGTATTATGTTCTTAGCTAGAATTTAAATCAATGAGCTCTTTTTTTAAAAAAATGAAGTATAATCAACATTTTCCGAAGTTGTGCACTGTGGGGTGGTGGTCCCTGGGGCTGGCTCCCTGCACGTCTTCGAAACCATCCTTGTCCCACCTGCCCCTCCTCTGGGCGGCTCTTAGCAGCAGGCACCTGCACTGGGCAACCACTCCACTTCTGATTTGGTGGTTCCACTCAGCACAAGCTCTGAAGGCCCTTGTGTGTACACACACACACACACACACACACACACACACACACGGCTTTCACAAGCGACCAAACAACTTCCCAACGCTTGCTCACTAGTGCTGCAAGAATCCCACTATGCATTCCTCATCAGGAGGTATGACTCACCTACATCATTACCCAGCCCACAGGCCACCGAGACAAAGGGTCCCTTATTGTGCTCCAGCTCCTAGAGGGTTAAGGACTGTGTCTAACTCCTCCATATGGTGTGTAGGCTCCAGAACCAGAGCATCAGTGAATGTGTGATGAAGAAACAACTCTGTGCGGAGGCCCAATCACAGAAACACAGATAAAAGCCAAATGAGGGTTTTACTACGTAGTCCTGGCAACAGCAGGCAGAGCAAACACAAAGGAAGTAAAAACAAAGGTAAGCTTAAAAAAATCAAACTGATGGCTGCATCCTCACAGTCTTCCACACAGCTGATGACAGGAAGAGGAACATGAAGTACAGCTCCTGAAGAGGTTAATGCTACCATTCTGCAAATCATGTTTTCTAAAGGGAGCCCCCTCTGTGTGGGTATGGGGCCTCGCAATCAGTCTCCACATTTCACAAGAGGAACGGTGGCACAGAGCTGTGTGGAATCGGGCAAAAGGTTCAACTGTGGGCCACAATGCTTTCATTGTTCCTTGCTAAATAGCTTCCTTAAAAATGAAGTGAGGACTTTAGCATTGCACATTCAAATACTCTCTTTCCAGGGTAGGGCAGCGTGGTCCGTGCCAGGACCCCAGAACTCTGGGAGACTGAGGAAGGAGTATCACAAGTTCAAGTCCAGCCTGGCAACTTAGTAACTGAGGAAGACCCTGTCTCAAAATAACAAATACAGGGGTTGCAGGTGCTGGGGATGTAGCTCAATGCAAAGGTCCTGGGTTTAATTCCCATTACTGCAAGGGAAAAATCTCTCCCTCCCTCCTTCTGTCCCCCACTCCTGTGCATGTCTGTGCACGTGTGTGTGTGTGTGTGTGTGTGCGCACGCGCGCACGCGGGCTCCTATGTGCATGTGAGCATGTAAAGGAAAGTATATACAAAACTCCCAGTATAAGTAAGAGAGATGCTCCAAAGCAGTGGCACAGCTCAGGGGCTGGGGAGCATTCCCCACATGCCTACACAGCCTCCCATGGAAATTCGGCACCCTTTCTTGACATCCTGCTTTGTGGTTCATGTTATTTTCTACCTCTCTGCCACTGCTCATTAGAAATGTCAAGGTCAAAATGCAAATGCGTAGGGCTGGGAAACAAGATACAGGAATGTGGATTAATACAGAAATTGACTGTGATAGTGATCTACTTCTAGGACATGAAACATGACAAAAAATTCATTCAAGATCTGTCTTTGATTCCTAGAGATGACTGACAATCTTCAATACATCTAAAACAGCACTTAAACGTTTCTCATCCCTGTGAGGAGGAGCCCAGGACCTTTGAGAATCTGCAAGTACACACATGCACCCAATTTTCCTTGTATTTCAGACAGCTCACACATGCACATGCCCACCCGAACCCCCTCCCTCCCCACAGCAGAAACACTTAGACTCAAGCAGACCTTCTTATGACTTAGTTTAAAAATAGAGCAGGCTGACATTTTGAAATTATTGTATACAGCTGGCTGCAGAGGCAATAATTCTCTCTCTCTCTCTCTCCTCTCTCTCGTTATGCTGAGATTCCAAAGACCAAAATGGCTCGAACCAAGCCTGGGAAGTATGCGAAGCCAGTCTCAAGTCCAAACTGCCTGCTGTTTCACCAAATAATTAAGCCATTACTTCATCTCTGTTGCACACCTGCAGCATAATTGCTTCCCAACACCACACGCACAGATGGCTTCAGAGAGATGTAAGTCCACATAATAAAAGTTCACGGGCAGCTCAGTTATTTGGACAAGGTTTGGGGCCTGTGGAGCTGCTGCCCAAGGCAAACACATCGTCTAATTAGCTCCGATTGATTAGCTGGGCTGCACTTTGCAGCTGACTGTGTGCAGGGCTACTCTATACCCCTCCAGCCTTCGCAGCCTCCGCTCTAACCTGCAGGGCGGACAGAGGCTTCACTAAATAATAAATAAAGCACCAGAGGCTCTTAGGAAGGTATCTGTGTGCTGTCATTTAAAAGCCATCATTTGAAAATAATTTAAATCAGTGTCACTTAAAAAGTCATTTAAATCACTTTATATTTGCAAAATGCTTTCTAGTTTACAAGCATTTTAATGGGGCGCAGAACCTCAGAGGGAAGCCAGCTATTACTCCCAATGCACCTGCTCATTAGGAAACGCTTCTCCAACATCTACAGAGCCAGAGGTGGTGAGCACAGGTGAACAGTGGCGTCCCCCATGTTCAGCAGCCATGGGCATGGCGGGGCACGATGTCCTGGTCAGGAAGGGAAGCTGTTGCCAAGGGAGGAACACTCAATCTGACTGTTTTATCCAGCAAACCAGAATGGGAAGAGATGGGGAATCGCACAGAGGCAGAGAAGGGAGTATTTGCACAGGCAGGGAGGAGAGTGGGCGTCTCCCAGGGGAAAGGAAAGAGGGACCCCAAATGACCATGGAGGAGGGGGTAGGCCTCAGCAGCAGAGGATGACAGGAAGAAACCAAAGGACACAGACATCCCAGTGCAGAGTCTCTCAAAGCAGGACTCCCACTAAGCCCATGATACGTCCATGGTCTGGTCCCATTCCAAAGGCTCTGATGCAGTTAGCCAGGCATGGACCCTAGACAGTCATGTGCTTTGAAAAAGCTCTTCAGGTGACTCTAATGTACTGTTGACTAGCACAGGGCTGCCCAAGGTCATTCAAGTTCAAAGCTCTTTCTTATGCTTTGAATTGCTGCAGTTATGTCCCTTTTAGATTTTGTATCAGTTTTAAGGATTAAAAAAAAATCTCAGGGCAACACACACATACATACACACACAATTACATACATACATACATACATGGCCCAGTCTTCCAGATATAACTCTTCTTCACTACATGAAGATTTTTAGCTTTCATTATTTGATGTGCTGAATACTTTAATTAACACAGATGCTAACAAAACTGAAATGACCTTTATTTCTGGATGAAGTATTTAATCTAGGTAGACAAACAATTCTGACCCTCTCTTAATGGCTTGAACTAGTCCTTAAAACCACAGAGCTCTGCTGAACAAGATCAGCAAGTCAAATATGTTAAACAAACTGACTCACACAGCCCAAGCAACACGGGACAGAGACAGATGTCTGGGAGGTTGTTTTCATCTGAAGCTTCTCAAGGCTTTCAAGGGTCATCTTACTGACAAACCTGGACTTCATGAGCAGAACAGATGACTTAGAGGCAGGGACCCAAAAAGCATCCTTAAAGCTGACCTGCTGGCCTTCCCCACAGCACAAGGATGGCAAACTAGGGTTGCATCGATGGTCCCTTGTCGTTCCTGGGCCACCTAGGATACACTGAATGGTCCTCCTGTTCTTGGGGGTTTTTCTGGTCTTTTTGAGAAAGGGCCTTGAACTCATTTATGTAGTGCAGACTGGCCTCAAACTAACATCGATCCTCCTCCCTCAGCCTCCCAAGTGCTGGGATTGCAGGCATGCGCCACCCCGCCCGGCTCTCCCTGTCCTCTTTTGTTTTAACACAGTGCTCCCTCAGCCACTGTGAATCAACCAGACCCAGCACAGGAGTCAAACTGATTTATGATTTCTGCCCCGTAACTACGTAGCACTTTGAAGAGAACTACTCATTAGGAATACTTCAAACCAGTACCAATTTATACCAGGCAAGATGCCCTAAACACCAATTCCGTTTATTTACTCCAACAATGTAGCCTTTTAAGTGGGTAAGTAGCGGTGGACTTGCAGCAAATGTGTGGGGAGCTGTATTTTGCTGAGGAAGAATGAAATGTTTCCACTTTGGGCAGAACAGGAAGAAATGAAACAAGCAAAACCAACCCCCAAACAGCCCTGGGAAGTAGCTTGTGAATGTGCTTCTTCCGACAACAACAATTTCATAAATTTACCTTGATGACGAGAGCCAGGTTTGTGTCTATTACAATTGTTCCCTACAGGGCCTCACTCAGAGAAATAAATGACGAAGGTGCTGTCCTCACTTCACAAGTTTGTTTAAGTAATATGACATCCAGGGAAGCTTTTAGTTCACTGCGTGGCATAATACAAATATAGTTTATAAATAATGAAACAATATTTATCAATAATTGCTGAACATTTGATTTGATGGGAAGACTTGTATGGCTATCCAATAACCTGCCGTCCTTAAATCAGTTGCTTTTTGAGCTAGTTACTTAACTGGTGCCCCTAAGGAGTATAATGCAAATTTCACAGAGCTAAACTTCCCACAGCTCTGAATGAGGACAAGGCCAAGGGTCAGCCGACAGTGAAGGCAAGCAATTGTGGGGGTCAAATTATGCAGGTAAACATATCTGATTATTCTCTCCTCTTTTCAGGAAAGAAAAAAAGCGGCGTGGCAGGAGATGATCAAATGCCAGGGAAATGGCTCCAGTCTACTGAACACTCATATGTGGATTTCTGTGTGTCTAGTGTACTCATTTGGCAAAGAATAAAGGCCAAGTAGACCAAAGTATCTTGGCTGACTGTCACATTTACTGCACAATCCAAAAACATCCACAAACTGTGCTGTGACCAAAAGTATACTGACTCAATAGTGAGCTGAGCAGAAAAGATCTGGCTAAACAAAATGGCTGCCTTGAGCAAAATGGTCAACACTGGGAAGTGGTTCTATGAACCCTCTGCCACCTGGAATGGCTAGCCATGCTAAATTCTTCCTCTGCCTTTCTCTAGGTCACCTCCTCATATTACTGCTCGTCACTACACACACATTCATGATAAGTTGTGGACACAGAAATTTCAATTCCTTATACTGACTGGCTTTTATGTTATACTGATCGTTTCCTGGTACTATAGGGAGGCCTGCTTCCAAGCCTCTCTGTGAGCTGCCGACAGAGGTTTTCCCGTGAACTCTGCAGCTCAGTACCTCAGCTCAGTGCCTCTGCACCTCAGTGCCTCTGCACCTCAGTACTTCACATTTCCTTAGTGGTTTAATGTCTGAGATCACTTTTCCTTTCTCAGATGGCCTTTCTTCACTTCCTCTGAAGCGTTATTTCAACCCTCCTGGTTTATCTGACAAGAGTCACGTGAAGTAGCTCCACCATGAGGAGAGTGTTATCCACTCTTGGGCATCCTCAACCTGGTTCTGTTCTCACGGATCTTGTCACCGTCAGAAATACTTACCTAGCATGTCTGTTCTAAGCAAAAACATGATAACCACCCTTTGCCTACTTACTTCACCAGAAAACAACTGACTCACTTCAATGTAATTGATAAATAAGGGGATAAAATGTTAGTAATCCACAATCAAGTTTAGAAAATATCCTTCCATCTGGCTTTCTTTCATTGAAAGCAGGGTAACAAGAATCATGGGGGACTTCAAAAATTCACCCCAGCTCTGCCTCCCACTTGCTTTCCCACTTCTTATTTACCTCATAGATTTAAAGTACTCCATTACTTTCTTAGTACAACAGCTTATGTTTTCTAGGTAAGTGTTACGTTCTGCGTTTAAAATATCCCACAAAGCCTCATGTGCTTCATAGGCGGGTTTTTAAAATATGGATTATAGGTACTTTAGCTGACTGGCTGTTATGAGGTAAGTTCTGGTCAGAGGAGGTGGGTCACTGGGGGTGAGGTCTGAAAAGGTTTATCTCCCTCCTTGCTTCTTTCCTTGGCTGCTTCCTGGATGCCATGCTCTGAGTAGGTCTCTGCCATGTCACCCTGCCTTGGAGCCAGTGGCATGTGGACTGAACCCTCTACAAACTATAAACCAAAATAAACCCTTGCTCCTGTAAGTTGTGGGTGTTGGGTATTTTGTCCTAGTGATGAGAGAAGTGACTGAGAGAATATGTCTTAGGAAGAAGTGAGCATGCAACCTCTGTAGAATTGTGTAGTACATCATCATGGCCTTCAATCAGTTACAAGTGTGTAGTGGATTGATAAATGGTGGTCACCTTATAACCCCCAGCTGAACTGAGTAAGCATGGCGCTGGCTGTGGGAGGACCACCTGGGGATTGTTGGCAGCAGTGTAAGAGGCAGAACTGAAGAAGCAGGAGGCTGTTGGTAGCTGAGAGAGGCTGTCAGGAGGTGGTAGAAGCTGTAAGAAACTGTTGGTCATTTTGGAGGAGCTCATCATGCTGGCTTTCCTGATGAACTTGGCTGTTTTTATCCTTCGAGGAGCTCAGGACCTTGTTGGCACTGAGAATAGCTTTGGTTCACTTCAGGGGAGCTCTGATACTCACCTTGAGCATCACTTCCTGGCTCTGGAGTGGAAGACCGCACACTGCTGGTCTCTTGGAGAAGCTTGCTGTGTTGGCTTCACTGATGGGAACTCGGCCATCTAGATCATCAGAGTTGCTCGGGACCTCACTGTTGCTGAGAATGGCTGTGGTACCTTTCAGGGGGAGCTCTAGTTCTGAGCATCGCTTCCTGGCTCCAGTGCGGATCCCTCAGCCTGCTAGCACAGATCCTTCATCCCACTGGCACAGACTTCCTAGATTCCACCACTGACCTTCAGGCCTTTGCAGTGCAGATCCATGAAATAGGGTTGCATGAGACACTGTTATGGGCTCTGGGCCTCCAGTGGGATTCGTGAGAGGCACTGTTATGAGCTCTAGGTCTTCAGCTGGACTCATTAGGACATTGTCATGTGATTGAGGCCTTCAGCTGGATTCCTTGGTCTTAGTGTGTGGACAGATTTCCTGCACTCTTTCGTATATTGTTCTTTTGTATGTTTGTATGTGTGCTGTATTATATTATTTCACCCTGCAGAAATAGCCCCAAACCAACACAAAGTGGAATAAAGGTTCAGACTGAAGAATGCACACAAAGGTGGGCAGTGTCCCCTCCTGTGTGTGACCCCACTACGATCATCCCAGCACATCTTCACGGTGCTTTGCACCTTCCTACCCAAGGATGGACAACAGTAAGTGAAAATGTGTAACTGGTCGTGGATGATTCTTATACTACGTTCTGTGCCAGCACTGCCCATCCAAAGTTCCACAGTAAAGAGAACTTCCCACGTCTGAGCTCTGACATATGGCTATGGAGCCTTTGAACATGCTGAGTGCAATTGCATTTTAAATTGTACTTAATTTAAATTTAAGTAGCCACATGTGGCAAGCAATACTGTATTGAATGATACATGTGTAGGTCATGATTTATGTTTGTTATCACACTATTAGGCTAAAACGTTTGGACCAATACATTTCCCTGACAGTCTTCCCCACCCTGCTCCATTTTTGCCAAGTACTTATTGGCATCTTCTATGACTTAAGAGTCTCCATTCCTTTAACTTAAGAAAATGATAAAAGTCAGTTCAGAGGAGAAACAGGAAGCGAATGAAGACTTCAGATTTGAAGCTAAAAATAGTGATGTTACGCATTGAATTCAGTGCGTCTCATATCCTCCAACTTGTGCACTAAATTGGTACTTTGAAAATTACTCAGAGCATGCAAGATAGGCTGTAGGGGTGGTGGGTGCTTCCAGAATACCACACTGCAGGGCACACATGGTCCTTTGTGAGGAGCAGGAAAAGTCAACAGAAAACCCCACGGCAGGGGAGGATAATTACATTTTGCTTCCTACTCTTGGAAAAGCCTTTCCAAAGTCCACCCACCCAAGTTTAGTTTGCTTTCCAAAGAGGTTCTTGTGAAGCACAGAGAAACTATTGTTGCCCCAACAACTCTCCTCAAATGAGGCTTTGTCCCAATGCTTTACAAGACAACCACTCTCCAAGAAAATGCTGTGGAATAATTGGGCCAAATGGTGTCAACTTGGTGGTGCTTACACAGACCTTTCTTTGAATGCCCAAGAGAGAGTTGCAAAGGCCACTTACACCAAAGACTCAAAGTCCTGGAGGCCAGGAGAGTCATTCCAACCAAGGGAGAGAGCAACTATGTTGCTCTCCATGTTGGGGCATGGAGTGCTGCTTGGCTTGTGGGGTGCTATAGTGGGATCTAAAATGTTCCCCCAAGATCCAAGTGTTCAAGGGTTGGTTGCAAGCTTGTGGTGCTACTGGGAGGGGGTGGAACCTGTAAGAGGAGGGGCCTAGCGGGAGGAAGTTAGGTCACTAGGGGCATGGTCTTGACAGGGATATTCAGACTCCTGCCCCTCCTGTCTCATTCCTTCCTAGCCACCCAGAGGCAAACACCTTCTCCACCCTGCTCCTGCCATGATGTTTTGGGTCATCACAGGACCATAGTAACAGGGCAAAGAGACCACGGATAGAAATTCCCAAACTGTGAGTCAAAACATTCTTTCCTTTTTTTAAGTTGATTCTTTCCCAGTAGTTCATGACAGCAATGGAAAACTGATTAACACAACCAGAGACAAAAGAATCACTCCCAGTATCAGGATGTGGAATCTCGCAGAGATGCTAGGAATACTCCTGATGATACTGGAAGTGCTCTGCACAGACACCTGCCCATCATGACTGTCCCCCTGCAGGTCTGAGGCCAACTACACAGGCGCCACAGAACAAGTGATGTTATAAACAGAAAGCCCTGCCCATACTGGAAAGCAAAGGCCAGTTTCACAGAACCAAGTAATCTCAAGAATTAGGCAATGGTTAATATTTACTTTCACATTCAAAGATACATATTCTTTCCAGTGTCCAGCTCTTTGAGGCAGAGCAAAGAGAATATCTAAGAACAAGGGCCGGTGTTCTTTTTCACACGTTCATCCCCTTGGTCTTTCCTTCCAACACTGGCAAATCTGCTTTGAAAGATGCTCAGGCCAAAAACCTTGGCACTGCCTTCACTTCTCTTTCTCTCATATCTCATATCCAATTCCTTTGTAAATTCTGCCCGCTCTGCCTTCAGAGAGCATCTGGGACTTCATCATTTCTGCCCGCCTCCACTTTGCATCTCCCAGCCACTGCTGGCCTTTCAACTTAGTGTGGTCCCTATGCCAGCCCACATCAGATCACATCATTCAGAATAAAATCTCCACTTCTGCTACTTCTCTGGGCTCCTCACCCCTGCCACACCATCTCTCTGCCATCCGGTCCCAGTCACAGGGGCTGCCTTGCTGATCCTCAAGTGCATGGAACACATTCCTGTCCCAGGGCCTTTGCACAGTCTCTTGACCATCTCTGAGATGGATTTCAGCCCAAACGCATGACTTATTTCTTCACTTCCTGTAAGTCTCTGCTAAATGTCACTTCTCAAAGCGGGTTGCCGGGCGACTTCATATAAAATACGAATATTCATGCATATACATCCCCCACAGTCTCCCTTCCTTGCTTTGTTTCTCTTCTTAGCTCTTAATACCACCTGCCATAGGCTGTACTTAGTTCTTTTTCTGTCTTCTTGCACTTGAATGTCAGGAACCCCAGGGCAGGGATACTGTCTGTTTAGCTCACTGCTAGATTGTCAGGACCTAGAACAGTACCTGGCAGGTAACAGACAGTGATCACCTGTGAATGTTTTCTGTTTGAATTTCTTCACTACTCTTACACAAAGATTTCTCCACATGTGCAACTTTTGGAACTATCTAAACATTATAACAAGGCCTCAGAGAAAAAGTTATGAACTATTAGGTTTCAAAATACAAAGTGAAGTAAATTAAGACAATTTCATGCTGTGTAAGTGGCTCTGCACTGACAAAAATGGGCCAGCTCTCCGAGACACCCCGCCAGATCTCTAAGACCCACACAGGCGGTCAAAGTGGAGCAGAGACCAAACAGCAGAGATCAGTCAGCACAACGGGGAGTCCTCCAAAAGCAAGGCTTGGCTAGCAGTGACGGGCCACCCTCTCCCCCTCACACTCCCCAGGGGACAGATTTCCACTCCACTTCCCTCCATCAAAGGGCCGGACTAGAAGGCAAGGGAAGAGAAAAACGGCCCAGGGAAGGCAGAGACATCTACCTTTTTTCTAGGACAAAAGTACATATCTCCTTTATGGTTCCTGTGCAATTTCTCCTACATGGGCTAATTTTAATTCCATCTCATCAGTCCCTTCAGTAATAGATGTTGACAGACCCAGATGCCAGGTCCTCAGCGAGAGCATCTGTTATCCCCGAGGATTAAACTAAGTGACTTAACCTTCGGGGCAGCAAGTCCTCCACAGTTCTGGGACGGCTAAAGCACACGGCACCCAGGCCACACTAATGCTACATGGAAACCACAGCACCATGGCCACCGTGTGTCTAGATGTGGCTCTGAACCTCACGCATGACTGCATGGGGCAAAAGGCTGGAAAAAGGTTGAAGAGCTCCAGTATTGTAGAGATTGCTGGTTGCATGAAAAGAGTTCAGACCCATGCTTTCATCTGTTGAAATAGACCTATTTTCAAGCATCAAGCAAGAAGCCTACAGGAGCCAACAAGGACCTGCGATGGTAGACACCAAATCCACGCACAGCAGGAGCGAAACTATTTTCCACTTTAAGGGTCGCCTCCTAGATTTGCCCATGCTGGGCTTAATTTAATTTCCATACCGAGCATTTGCCAAAGCAGCATTATTAATGCTCCCCTTCTTGGAGGGGGAGGCACGATGGCCTAACTTGCCCGTGTGCACATTCACGCGGCCAAGGCCACGCTTCCCGCCTGCCGCTGGATACCACGGCACCAGAGTGCACTGTGATGATCTGCGGGATCCATTCCAGTGGTAGCTGACAGCTGACACTGAGTATCTGAGTACACAGTAGCACAGCAGTCATGAGTTATAAAATATCATCCCACTGAGTCAAACTGCTCGCACGCAGGGAGAGAAGGCACTAGGAACTGCCATTCCCACAATACCCAGAAATAGAATTCATAACATATGAGGAGCCTAATTAAGACATTTGGGAGCCTGGTAAAAAAAATAATTATGTAATGGGGGGAAAAGTTGTGATAACTTAGAACACTGAGACGCCACACAGGCCGGTGCTCCTCCTACATGGAAATCTCATTCATGGGATTTGTGACAAGGATTTGTTCCAACACCTATGGAAACCAGGTGTTACTACCTCCCCTTCTAAACTGTGATTCCCTTTGTGGGCTCTGCTAGACATTACACGTATACCATACAGCACACATCACGGAGGACACAAGGATGAAAATACGGAAGACACTGTTTCACTCTCAAGAATCTTCGAAACTATTAGAGGGAAGGAAAGAAGGAAAAAAGGGAGGGAGGGAAGGAGAGAGGGAGGGAGGCAGCAAGGAAGGAAGGAAGGAAGGGAAGGAATCAGAGAGGGATGAGGGACGGAATGAGGGGGGAGGGAGGGAGGGAAGCAAAGCAAACACACTGTGAACTGTGAAATGAGGCGGGCAGGGTAAGGCCAAGGCACAAAGAAATCAGGAAAGGCTCCAGAGAACCGCTGGTGCTTGAGCTCAGTATTGAGGTTGGCCCAGGCAACAGGAACTAAGACATTCATTCCAAAGAGGCACAGATAGGAAGCCAGGAAGCCCAGTTAGCTGGAGGCAATCAGCAAGCATTGCATAAACCCAGTCAGTTAAGAAGGGCGCCAAAGAGTTTGGATTTTGTCCCAAAGAAGATGGAAAACCACTAAACACGGGCATGCTCAGGTATGTGTAAGCAAACCTATAACATCACTCATCATTCCTTTAGTTTGATGTCATTCTCTCCCTGGCCCCAGATGCCTTAGGCTCCAGGGGGACAGAGATCGCATGGGTTTTGTTCACGCACGTGTTTCTATGATCAAGTGAACGATGGAGTCAGGGCAGTATTAAGTCACTCCTGAATGGGTCAGTCACACCCTCCGGGATGCGGGTAGAGGTAGAGTCCTAAGGGGAGCAGGCAGACGAGGGAGCCAGAAGACAGCTGTGAGAAATGAGGCTTCATCCACAGAAGTGGCAGAAGCAAAAGAGAGGAACAGGTCGCCTGAAGCAGGAACACAGATCCGGAGAGAAAGATGAGCAGGTGGGAGAAACCAGGGCTGCTGCCCAGAGGTCTGACCTGGAGACTGGGTAGAAAAGACAGAGCTGCCAATGGTTTTCAGCAATTCAAGAACAAGGTCCTAGGGATGGCACTGGGGTGTGACTTTAGCTGCAGACATGCTGATCTTGGGAGATCTGCGGGCCAGCAAAGGGAGCTATCCTGCCTACCGGGGCTCAAACACACAGAGACTGGGCCTGAAATCAATAAAGGGATCACGGCAGAGGCCACCAAAGGGGCCATGAAGCCATAGGGGAGGACACGGTGCCTTGGAACTAGACTTCAACTTAGATGTTGTGAAAACTGGACTCATTTTATGCGGAAAAACGGCTCCCATCAAGTTCATGGTTACTACCGCAAACCGTTGTCGGAAAGCAACCACTGATCTTACGAAGCTATTTGCTACAAACATTTCAATTTCAATTTTAAAGGCTGCTAATAGCTGAAGCATGAAGTAGATCTCCTCCATAAAGGACGGCAGTGATCTCAATGCTATTTGATTTCAAAGCAATTGAGGCCAAACACATATGACAAAATCACTGCCACGTCAGAGATACGGAGGGCTGCAGCTGATCCTTTTCCTGACAACGAGGATCCACTTTGCTTTTGAATTTCTGCAAGAACAAGGGAGCGGATTGCAGGAAGGATAATGAGCCCATTTCGATGTCCAGGGTGCACCTGGCTCTATCAGACCACAAGTGACATCACCATACTAGTCACACATCTTCCTTGAGGCTCTTAGAGAAAAAAGACCACTCAGGAAGATCTGAATGAATGAAATGAGTAGCTGATGCAGTGGAAAACGAGAAGCAGCCACAGAATGATGCTGGCAATCATGACCAGAAAACCTAAACTCATCTGCTTCTTTCCAATTCTGTTAAACCCTTACAAGTAAGACGCCTATACAGGCTAGTGGGAAAGAAGACAGAAGCTCTCCCATTATTAGAACAAACTGCAACACCCTTCGAAATTACTACACCCTTAAGGCTGGTAAGATGTGCATTGTTACTATCTAGATTGCCTGCTTACTTTATTGAATGATACAATGTCAGAAAGCATTAGTGCTGTTTTAGACACTAAAACAACTATACTGGCACCTTTTCGAAAGCCCAAAAAACGATGGAAGCAGCTTTTGAAATCAGATCACGCATGCAAAAGAACTCCATGTGGCTTTCGGGTTCAGAGGAGCCAGTCTCTGTCAACAGGATGACATTTTCCACCGATGCAATGGGGAATGATCACCCAAGAGAATTAGCCAGACGTGTGCCTTGCTTAGCGCTACGAGAGTCAATAGCTTGCAGCTGTCTCTGAAAGAGCAATTCCTGAGCCTGGATTTAATCCCATGCTACTCAAATTACCTTGAAGCATCCTGGGATCTTCTGAATATTACAAATTAGCTTTCACCATTCACTAGGAGATGAAACAAACGTTACTCGCAAATATAACCAGAGAAAGACACCGGGGAAGAAAGAAAGAGTCAGCAATTCAATTAAATAGCTGGAACTGGTTTTTCTGAAAAGCCCAACAATCCCTAGTGTGCTCAGGAGAACAGTCGGAGCAACCTGTCCATTCAACCAATGCCCGGAGAGAACTGTAATTATTTGTCCCAAGGATCCACATGTCTTCTGAAGCTGACTTCACCAGCTTTACCTGAAACTCAAATTTCTAGCTTTCAGGTGAGTGTGAACATTTCTCATGGACTAAGCATTGCTGCCTAGGTGCAGCAAGCTGGGGATATGGTGGGATGGGCAAGTTAGGGGGAAAACTAGAGTTTGTGTATCATCTTGGACATTTAAAGGTATTTATACAGAGAAGAAGGACCCACACCTGTAATCCCAGCACATAGGGGTACTGACACAAGAGGGTTGCAAATTTAAGTCCCACCAGGCCAAACGAGCAAGACCTCTGTTTCAAAAATAAAAATGAGCTGGGGGTGTTGCTCGGTGGTACAGCATCTCTGGGTTCGATCTCCCACAGTACAAAACATGAACAAGGAAGATGGAAGCAGCGGAAATCCAGGTTTGACCAACGTAGCTTTGTGACAATGGGAATGTTCTAGGTGTTTCTGCACTGTCCAATATAGCAACTGCTGGACACAGGCGGCTACTGAGAACTTGAAACACGACTCAGGAAGGTAAGGATCTAACATTTTAATGTAATGTAAATAGTCACATGTGGCTGTTGTGCTGCCTTATTGGACAATGCAGACTCAAAGGATCCAATCTACCTCCTTTGTGAGCTGTCCTCCCCAGAAGGAAATACTAACTTGGAAAACTTTAGCATTGTTTTTATTATGCAAAGTGTACATCTTTAAATATCCTCAGCAAAAATCCAAATATGTGGCAGTGTGTCCCATAAACGTGTGAATTAATTATTCATCTTAACAGATAAGCAGATTAACCACATTATAGGCTAAGAACATTTTCAAGTAAAGATACGAAATGACTATCTAAAAGCATATCCTTCAGATTTACTTCTCTCAAACTTAGAGCAGATATCTCAAAAAACAGTGGTGGCCTGGCTGATAAAATGTGGCTTATTATCATACGACATTTTACAGACTTAAAAGCACAACCAACTCCTCAGAAAGCTGTCATGAATTTCAGGATTAGCTACTGTCAAGTCCAAGCACTTCGACTCTGTTTGGTTTTTAGTTTTGCTTTATTATCTTGCTTCTCTATTGAGGTCTTGTTGATTCCATCAACCAGTGGCAAACCCTCATGGGTTTTTAGACATTTAGAGAAAACATTAAGCTTTTAATTACCATATATGGCATTTTCTGGGATTGCCTTCTGCATTATACTGTTCTGAAAAATGTGAAAATAGGTTTAAGCTCCA
Source organism: Dinomys branickii (assembly GCA_004027595.1). NCBI lineage: Eukaryota > Metazoa > Chordata > Mammalia > Rodentia > Dinomyidae > Dinomys > Dinomys branickii. The sequence goes on from PVLD010004110.1 coordinate 111,360, forward strand.
AGTCATTTTGGTTTTCCTTGACGTTAATTTTGCATAATGAGCTTCATCTCCCAACTTTCCCTTGGTTTTCTTCTTGGAATAGATAAAGATGTTCTCATTTTTCTTATGAAAATTCCAAACTAAGTAAAATTATAGAAAAGCTACTTTCATTAACCAAAACACATCTATAGATTACAGCATTTATGTAGTTATCTTGTTTAATCAAGTCAAAATGATCCTTTTTGAAGTACAGAAAGACAAATCCTCTCAAGTGCACATAAAGTCCTTCATTATACACAGAAAAGCATAATAACAGGTGCATGCTGATAAGCATGATTATTTTAGTAAAGGCATCTTCTAAGAGCGTAGGTATAATAACATCTCATTTTACAGCATTGTCAAAAAATAAAATAGTCAATAGGAGAGAATTTTCCTGAAACTGTTTTCTAAGATCCAATCTCATACTTTGAATCCTCTATGATAGGAATCATTTCTAAACATGTTCCTAATTTCTTGAGGTTTCTAAACTTTTTATCAAGTATGCATTGTTCTTGCTGGTGTGATGACAGCATTCTAAGCCTGGGTCTGCTTGTTACTTGTTAACTTCTTCAAAGCCAGAGCTTGGCTCTCCATTCTCACAGCTTGCACTGCCCTGTGACCAGGTTCCAATTTTCTGTTTCAGGAACAATACCGAAGCCCGTGTAGGTTAACTGAGTTAATTATCCTTTGGGCAATGAAACTCTGGAGTGCAGTACACAGTTGATGTGTGGGAGGATCTCTGCCCACTGAAACGTTAATAGTTCCCATCTCCTTCAGTCCCAGTAGAGTTTTACATGGGCTGAAGGAAGCTGGAGGAGGCCAGGAACATGTCTTCCAAATAGCAGCTAACATTCAAATTTCAATTAAGATAAATTCAGTGTGTCACTTACTATTGTTAGAATTAAGAATGCTAGATCATTCTTATAATAACCAGAGAGATGGGTAGCTCACTAACAGCTTAGGATGTCTCTACCATGTACCTACAGTTTTAAATGTCAGAGACTTTAATGTAGAGCTTGTAGCAAACTTTCTCTTTGTAAGCTGGCAAAATTTAGCTTTTACCCTTTAAGTTAGGTGGTGCTCAGCCCACTTTGGTGCTCCACTTAGAGACTTCCACGCTTGTTTTATAGGAAAGTAGGGACCTGGACTGAATGTGTAGGTTGTAATGAAAGTAAGTTCTCTAAGTGGAGGGCAGAAAAAAATCCAACTTGGGCAGCAAACAACTGCTCTGTGATTGAAGAAGATGGTACGAACAGACATGTGAATGCCACCATGAAGTCATACCTTTGGAAAACATCAGCTATTCTTAGTAAGTGTAAATATTCCTTTGCTTCTGCTTTTTCTACTTCTAACACCTGTCTAGCTTTTTCATTACACAAAATAGTAGCACCTTAGTATCACATGAAGTCCTTTAAAAATTCACTCTCAACAAAAGCAGCCCTTTCTGTTTTTTACTTTTCTTTGTGCAAGTTCAGCCAGACTGCAGCACTTTTGCAAACTGAGGACTAGGAATGGGATCAATGAAATTGAGCAAGCAGTCCATAAACAAGTTTGAGGGATAAAGTCCAGGCAGTTGGGTTTTCTATTTTTAAAAATTATTAATTTATCACAGTTAACATTTGAAGAAGTGTGCACAAGCAAAATCACCCAAAGTTTGAGTTTACTGATTAACCTGGTCGTGTTGCTTATTCACCAGATACTGTGATGAATCACAGACAATGTGCCCGGTGTCCGCCTGGTACCACTCAGCTAGATGGGTCCAGAAGGAACTAGACAGGTTGACACAGGGAGCTGGGAGAAAACACAGAAAGGATCATCTCAGCCAAGACAAGAGGAAGCTGTCAGCTTTTCATGAGCTGAGGCAGAGCACAATTCAGGAAGCTGTAACAACAGGCTGGTGTTTCCTGGAATCATTTTGGGCTAAGGTAAATAAATAGAAGTGACGTGGGATAGAGAACTGATCCTGAAGACCTCCGAAGAATGCTAAGGAGCCTGGTTCTTCCGTGAAGCTACAGTCTTAAGCAACCTGACTTGAGTTGGTTTAGATATAAAAGAAAGATTCTATCAAAAGAAGACAGTAACTAGACATGAAGTCATGCGGGGGAGTAGGCAGAGCATGGAAGGGGGCAGTGGGGTTAGAGGTGACCCGCATGAGGGGTGAGCACATAAACTGGCTCCGAGGCAGCAGTCAGGCACAGAGGCACTGATGTGATGGTGGTCAGTCCTGCTGGCAAGGAGCAAGGGCCAAGAGAGGATACCTGCACAAGGCACAATATAACACCTAGCAAGATGTCGAGAAGCAGAGGACAGAGTGCCAGTGTCACCTGGCATAGAGTTTTGTGTTTGAACTGAATCTGGACCTCACAGCGCCACAACCACAGCCTTTCTGGAGATCATGCATTCTTATTCTAGCATCCCCAGGTGACAGGGCCAACATTTAGGGATGTACAAGGGACGCCCATCTCCAGTGCCTCAAGTGAAGCTGCCACTCTTCTTCCCAGGCCTGCCCAATCTCCTCTGAAGCAGAACCCAACAAGCCTTCAAACCTGGCTCTATGTACCAAGGCAGCCACTAGTCATGTGGGGCTATTGAAATTTAAATTACAATTAAATTTAAAATTCAGTTCCTCTGTCACAGGAACCACATTTCGAGTGGCCACCAAAGTAGCAGAAACACAGGACATTTCCACTGCTACAAGAGGCTCCATATGACGTGCTGCTGCAAACCAGTACTGTGTGAAATTCATCGCAAAGAGCACAGGCAAGGAGTGAGCAAATTTAATTTTACTAAGAAGACAGGAATTTCACTTCACAGTCACTGATTATTTCAACAACATTCCCCCGCCATTAGAGATATGCAAATAAAACAACAGCTCCATGTTACCCCAGAAAGCATGACTATCATGAAGAATCAAATAATAACAAATGTTGGCAAGGATATCGGGAAAAGTCTCCATGGTCGATAGGAAGGTAAACTAGCATAGCCACTGTGGAAATCAGTATAGAGATTCCTCAAAATACTAAAACTAGAAATTCCACTTGACCCAGATGTTCTCTTTTTAGGTCTCCTCACAAAAGACTTAAAGACACCCGTTACAGTGATCCATGCACACCCAAGTTCACAGCAGCACCACTCAGAATAGCTGATTCTTGGAAGCAGCCCGTACGTCCATCAACGCGTGGACAAAGAATATGTGGCATTTACACTGTGCACAATGAGGAAGGATACACCTGAGTCATCTGTGGGAAAACAGATGCACCTTGAGACCACGGTGTTAAGTGAAACATATCAGACACACAAGCTTACGCATCGCATGGTTTCTCTTTTATGGAAACCCCGAATAGTAAACGAAGAGTAAAAGAAAAGATAGAGGAAAAAAGGAAGTAGGGAGGCAAAGCCTTCTCAAATGGGAAGGGAGAAAGAGATTCAGGGAGGCGAGGGAGAAGAGGGGCAGAGGAGGAGAGGGGACTGCGACGCTGGGTACACGAACCAGCTCCACAGAGGGATGGAGACACTGTGCCCTGCAAACATGCACTAATAAAAACTCAATAAATTCTCTAAATGAAAAAAGTATTTATCTCAATGAAGAGAATGGACATGGAAAACAAAAATAAACAGCTCTCCCACATTCTCTTTCTTGAATATGTAAAATATTCAAAGAACTGTAATAGAAGAAGTAAATTTTAAGACTGGCACACACAGCTAAAACGTTTTTCTTCTGTACTTATAAACTAAGTATTTATTGTGCTGTCAGTATGAATAAGTAGCATTAAAATACAAAAAACACTGTAGCATCATAGTAGGTGTCAAAAGCCTTCATGAATATTCATAATTAATATTATTAAATTTATGGCATAGTTCATGAAATCAAAAGGTAGAAAATCAGACACTGAAGAATTGCTAAGTCTAGTATTTACCCATCTAGTAAGTCCTCCGGGCCTTACACAAACATACTGAGAATGAGTACTGTTACTATGCCAAGAAATATAGACCTTGAATGGTCAGAGGGAAAAATCTATTTTTGGAACTTTTTGAATACCAAAAAGCTGATCTATTGTGGTTCTTTCATAAATGAAAATCTACCTGTATAAACAATATAATATTACAGGTGATTTTAAACAAGAAAATATTACCCATACTCCTTCTACAATAACCCAACTATTTCAAAATTTGTTTAGGTCTTATATTTTGTCTACTAGCAGAATGTCATCATACAGCCTTTGTAATCAAGGCTAACCCATGAACTTGTATTTTGCTTCTTCTCAGTTGTTGTTTATGCCATAATATTATAAATCAACAGCTCTGTAAGACAGGCAGAGAAGAATGTATTGCCCAAGGGGAATTCTTGCTCTACAGCACTGGTTATGTAAAACCCTGGGTACCCAGGTGAAATTAACGGGCTCTGATGCTTCAAGTGTCCCTTTCAGAGATTCTGAAATGCTCACTAATCTAGAAATGGATCAAATCCTTGGCATTTCAGTTCCTCATTCCATCAATTACATCGATAAGAGAAAGGCCACATGGAGAGATCTAGCCTTCAGTTACGCTTAATGCCCCTGAGGACAGGCTATGAGCCATCGGGACTGGCCAGGTGACCAGACTGGGAGCCTCTCCCAATGACACACACAGCTGTCAATATTAAACAAAGTGTAACTCCAGCTGCACGCATGCCTCGGAAAAGGAAGAAGGGACTTCCAGGGTCATTTATGCATCCTGACATCCAAACTTCTTGTATCTCCTACCTTTGCCAGTTTCATGTGTGGATCGTAATTTTTCCAAGTGTCTCGATGAAAACAGTATAAAATGTACCAAGAAACCCAGGCATGAAAGAGCGTTTTATGTTTCTCAACTATGTTTAAGTGTTACAACAAATCACACCACCTTCAACCCGGAGAGCGACCAGGAGGTCACATGTCAACCATTCATCAGTAGGTCTTTATTCTCTTCTCATGCCTGAAACTGCCCACCACCAATGTCAACCACTCATCAGGAAAATGGGACATTTTATATCAATTAATTGTCACCATAGTTCAGCTCAGTCTTTCACAGATACAAAGGGAAAAAAAGGGAGAGGTTCAGGATGTAATTTCCTTTCAAATCCTAAAAATATTAGGAATTACTCCATTCTGCCAAATACATTTTCCTTGTTAGAAACTTGTCAGATTTTGCCTTTAGGGGAACATAGTTAAATCCATTAAAAGTTTAAATTATAGAAAATTTTAAAACATATACTAAATCAGCATCCAACATTAACAATTATCAGCTTATGGACCATCCTGTTTCATCAACGTCTCTAAAGTGAGATGAATTGATTAACTGTATAGAAACCCACCCATCCATAACATATTCTCACACAATTTTATGTGGCAGCAAATGCCAGGCATGATTTGATGCATCAATAGTTCAATGTGTTAAATCTACTCTTGAATGACAGGATCTGAATACATTTGTTAGTGTTAATGAAATTCTGTAACATCAGAGACTAAGTTGAGGTTGATGACAGAATCACATACAGAAAACCAAGGCAAAACCAACAGCCTCAGGCCTCTCACAGCTAGAGTGTCGCTTTGGAAAGATATTTGCCAGAGAAGTGCAGCCCCTTTACCCATTCGTTCAAGGACAGAAAGAGGAGAGAAAGGTGACTCTCACATTGTGAGGCAAAAGCTCACTTTTTTGGAGGTGACGCTAGGGGCTGAGCCCTGGGATTCCTGCCACTGAACTACACTCCCAGACTTATTTTATTTTGAGACAAGGTCATAATATATTGCCCAGGCCAGCCTTGAACATTCGTTCAGTCCTCCTGCTTCAGCCTCACAAGCAGCTGGAACCACTGGCGTGCACAAACACATCTGTCTGAAGTTCACTGTTTTTATGAAATCATGTTACTTTGGAAATGGAAAAATCATCTTATAGCCAAGTATCTATCATCTGCCCCCAAAAAAGCCTGAAAAAGGAATGAAATACTCTGAATGCCAAATATACCTGATGTGCAGATAAAACCCTAACATTTGGAGGGATGTTTTCACTTACTTGAATGATACTGGTTCCTGTTTCCCCTAGAGTGTGAATGGTTAAGACTGATTTGGAGAAGATCAGTAACCATTTTTGCTACTGTTTAACGTTTAGCCTGAAATATTCTCCATGAGATCATCTAGGCCCTTTGATTTTATTAAGTATGAGAAAAGAGGGAAACCAGAATATTAAAAAGAAAACTTTTTTAGTCGGGCGTGTTGCTGCACACCTGTAATCTTTGCACTTAGGAGGCTGAGGCAGGAGGATTGCTATGAATTCAAATCCAGCCTGAGCTACACACTGAGTTCAAGACCAACCTGAACTACATAGCAAGACCCTGTCTCAAAAAAACAAATCAAAACACAAAAGAAAACCTTTTTGCTAGTATGGGTATTTCATTACACAAAGCCAAAGTCAGGGCTGAATAGTTTGGGAGGTGAACTTTCAAACTCCTCCCCAGAGCAACTGAATGAGGTAAGGCAGATCCTCTGCTCCCAGTCACTCCACCTCCAGCCAAGAGAACAGTAGCTCACAGGGAGCTGGCGAAGCCCAGAATTTCAGACAAAGGGAAACCCGATGAGCCTGCAGTGCATTTTCTAACCCAAGGCTGGCTCTGTGTGCCAGGGAAAGCTCCAGGGAATTTGCCTGAGTAACCTGAGGATATCTCATGTCCTCATTTATCATTTTTGAAATCGTCCATTTTTTTCCTGTCAAGATCACACTGACAAGAGGAGCCAGGCTGCCAAGGGTGATAAGGAAGACATCCTAGACAGAGAAAGTCCCTGCGGGCACCGGCAACCGGCACTGACTCTGAGAAGTCTGTCCCTCCTGAAGTGACCACCGTTAACGGTAGACCGCACAAACTCCGCTGCTTACCCTAACCACATCCAACCGTGGGCCTCATCCCTCTCAAACAGATGCCCTGTCTATCACTAGGTGATCTTATGCTCACGTTTCCTTCTGTGGAAGAAGAGCTCTACAATGAGGCAACCCGGGGTCCAAGCCCCGCCCTGCTGCTCTTCCTGCCCTTTGACCTGGGACTCCTCCCTGGAAGCCAGAAACGGGCTTCACAAAGTTTGGCTTGTGATGGGCTCTCAGCTTCTGTGTCCCTACACATAAAACAGCATCTGCTACTTCGCAGGAGCAACAGAAGCAACAGACTTTCTGATTTTCATCACCATTATTTTAACAAGTACTTAGAGCAGTGGTGCCGAACCTATGGTATGCACACCACAGCTGGCTGCTTGTTAGCACTGAAAGCCCTAAAAGGTTCGCCATCACTGAAAGAGCCTGCCTACAGCCACAGACACTACTACGGATAGGAAATAAGAGTCACTCCAAGCTCTTTCATAGTTTACACTCTAGAACGCCAGAGCCCCTCTAGTTCTTGATAAAACTGATAGTATCTGTTTCTGGTGTCCTTTTAGAGTTCAGAGTGTTCTTTCTGCACCTAAGGCCCCATCTGAGCTAAGTCCTAAATATCCTCCCTACTCTCTGAAACATGAACTGGTAAGAGTTCAGGTCAGAGTAACAACCATGCCTAAGGCTGCCCAGGGCAGACATCACCATTCGCCCCCCAGCCTCTGAAATGTAATCAAACAACAAGCATTTGTAGATATACACTGCAGGCAGCTCCCACCAATCAATTACACAGTGGGCACCACTGCAGTCTATTATGCGAAATTCTACCTGTTTATTTGTACTTTAATACGGGGCTTCTCAAGACTTAACTACAGGCTCTGTCCCTTAAGCTCCCAAACACAAAGGATGTCCAATGAAGTGAGAATAAAAAAGCAAACAGCACGCATGTTATGAGTCTGTCACCAAATTAAAATTTCCTCCTTATGTCTTCTCCTGAATGTGATTCTTATAATGACCCTTGGCTGTAGTACACAGAGAGCTATCTTGAAGCGCTTAACATCCGAAATAATTGTTGGCACCTGTCAACATGAGACAGCCAGACTTGCTAAGAAGAACATTTAACAAATGAGGCCCAGTGGTTCTTTCATGGCCCTGACTTGTCTTTCAAAAAGTGCATTTGTTTGTGGAATTGTCTGTAAGCACGCTTCTCACTTGCAGACTCTGGACTCCGTAAGGACAGCTTCCAGATCAATTTTTTTGAGTGCTCTTTCTCTAGAATTGGCACAGAGTCTAGGCCAGGAGGAAGTGGTTTCCTCACCTCCTTAGATGGAACTCAGGGGCTCATGCATGCTAGGCAACTGCTCCATCACAGAGCTACATCCCTATTATTTCTTATTTTGAGACAGGGTCTTGCTGAGTGGCCCAGGCTGGCCCAAACTTGGGGTCCTCTTGCCTCAGCCTCTGTATGGGCTGGGATCACAGGTATGCACCACCACGCCAGGCACATAAATAAATCTTGAGGAGGATATCTTCCACTTTATCATCTAGCAGCAAAACTTGTAACAGCCATGAAAAGAGAACTTGAACAACATCATCTGTCCTTTCTGATTAAGGGATGACAGTGCCAGTGGGAAGAGACGGCTCAGAAGGTGGCCTCCCGGATTCACACAGTGGCCTGCTGCTTCATACAAGGGTCTCATCGAAAAGGAAAAGAAAAATCAACACACACATCTCAGTCTCACGATTCTCGGGCCAACTGGGCCAACTCAGACTAAGAAAGGTGTTCTCCCCATTTCAGAAACTTGGCTGCATCCAGGATGATGAGCTGTCACACAGCATGACCACGATCCCCACCTCCACTGTGCGCAGCAGGTTCCAGTCAGGCCAGTGAGAGCTGCTATAGGAAGTCATCAGGAGGAGTGATCAATGAAGACTTTCCCACCCAAAATGGATGGAGACCTCCTAAATCACACAGCTTAAAAACAAACACCACCAGGCAGAGCAGTGGACGCCTGGAATCCTAGCATTCTGGAAGGCCAAAGCAGGAGGACTGCAAGTTTGAGCACACCCTGGGCAACATACCAAGATTGTCTCAAAATAAAAAAGGGCTAGGGATGTAGCTCAGTGAGAAAGCCCTGGGTTCAATCCCCAGTACAATCAATCTATAAATAAAGTGAAAGAATTACACCCACCCCCCACCCCTGGTAAAGGGAAAAACTGTACAAGAGAATTGTTCTTTTTAAAACTTTAAATTCTTTTGAAACTGCCTAGCCCTGTAACTGCTTCATGGTTTTGTAATTACTTTCTTGACCCCTATGACCACGAGAGTGTAACTGAAAATGTAGAATGCCTGACTGTACAATTGTACCAAGTTTTATAAACTGATGATCATTAATCTACCCTTGTAACCATGGATCTCATCTGCTAGCTAGTAGGAAGAACTGCCAGGCTGTTCTGTCTCACCCTTGTACCTGCTTTGTACCTCCTGCTTGTGCATCATATAAAAGCCCTAGATCACCAGAGCCTGGCACCTGATACTCTGGAAATTATCCTGCTCAGTGCTCGTTGATGTAAACAAATCTGCCTCTGAATCCTAGGTGCCATCTTGGTGTTTCTGCTTGCCATTGCAATGGTACAAGGGATTCAAGTCAAAGGTGCTCTCTACCACTGAGCTACATCCTAGCCTTTTTACTGTTTTTATTTCGAGATAGGATCTTACTAAATTGCCCAGGCTAGGCTCAAATTTACAATCCTCCTGCTTCAGCTTCGAGAGTAGTAAGAGATTGTAAGGCATTTGCCACCACACAGAGCTGCAATTTACTCTAAAAAAGTTCTACAAATAATGGACAAGCTAGTACAGGGTGGGGAGAGGTGGGGGGATGATAGGTGGGTAGATGATGGGTGGGTGGAGGGTTGAGAAAGTCAATGTTAACTGCTGAGCACAAGCAGCGGGTATACTAGTGTCCACTTGTTACGTCCACTTACTTGTCTACTTATTATGTTTCAAATTTTCAATTAAATTTCCCTTGTCTTCCTATATAGTATTTTTAGTGGGGACAACCCTTCCTTGAGGACACTGGGGTCTCTGAAGAAGGTGCAAATACTCCAAAATGACCGTGGAATCTTCTACATCCTAGATGGGCTTCAAAAAGCCTCTACCTCAAAACCAAAGAAGGAACTGGGATGATTTGATTCAGCTACGCAAACCTTGGAAAGAGGAGAAAGAAAAGGTAAGAGAGCAAGAAAAGGATTTTGAGTAACTGTGTGGACCAAGAGGAAAAAGGCTGCATTGTCCAGCCAAGAAAAGACCAGGAACCTCACCGATGCAAGAGTGAAATGCACAAGTCCTTACTCATATTTGTATAAAACTTGAAATTCTTTCTGGGAGGAATGTCTTCTCTCTGAGCTCTTAGCCACTGACGTAAGCACCAGCCCTGACACAATGCTCCCGTGTTTCTGAGCCAGACAAAAGCCTCATGAACCTTGTGTCCGAGTCTGCCAACAGCAGAGGGCAACATCTGCTCTGTGTACCCCACAAGGCCATGGCAGCCACAGCTCGAGGCCACCCCAGCCCCCATGAACACTGGCAGCTAAAGCATCAGGACAGAGGGCCCTCAACATCTGAATTTAATAAGCAGAAGAGACTCCTACATTCACGCTCATTTCTCTCTTAAGTTTAAAGAACCTATGAAGATTTTATCATCTACATTTAAGCTATCCATGTAACTACGTTCATCCCTTCTCATGGATAATGAGGGAGGGAGGAAAAGCAGCTTATTCCAGTCACCTGGAAAGATCACCATTAGGACCTTAAAAGGCGATTTAGATAGAGTCAATTAATTTAGACAAGGCAAGGTGAAGACAGACTTACCAAGGATGGGGAGGCTCATCTTAGCCTAATTTTAATATTAAGACATAAAGCCAGTAGATCAGCAATATTTATTGAATAGCATGATCCACAATAATGCTGCACACAGTCCCTTAAATCAGCTGTCAGAACAGAGAATCAGGACCTGCAGTCAGCGCAGACTTGCTTTGTAGCTCAGTGAGAGAGCCCTGGGTTCAATCCTCAGTACAATCAATCTGCGAAGAAAGTGAATTACTCCCCACCCCATGGTGAGTTAGGGTTAGGGCACCTGCCCTGGTCCATCTCTCTTCTTCCTGACCCTTCCCCACAGCCCCAACTGAACTCTGTTGTTCCTTAAAGGGCCACCGCACACCTGTCATGTCTTGAGCCCACCCAGTCTGTCGCAATCACTGATTCTGCCACTGGAGCACCACATCCCCCAGCCCATCCCCACACAACATGAAAATCTACGAGTGGCCATAAACTCTATGGACACCGAAATGTAAATTCCATGTCATTTTCACATGTCAGGAAATACTCTCTTTTCCTTTAAAAAATTTTATGATGTTAATAAGTGTGCGCTTTTGATTTTGCAAAATGAAAACGGTCTGGAGGTGGGCTGCACAGCAGTGTGCCTGTGTTTAGCTCCTGAACATGGTTAAGGATAACCTGTATGCTACGTACATTTTACAATTCCTTAAAAAAATTTTTTTCAAAGGAAAATAAAAGTCAACCCTCCTCCTCTTTTTTCCAGTATTGGAAATTGAACGTAGGGCCTCACACATGTGAGTCAAGCACTTCACCACTGAGCTACATCCCCAACCCCTGAATTTGTAACCTGTTCTGCCACCAGGTTCTTCTGAGCTCAGCACAGCATATTTTCTTACTTTCACAACATCGCTCATGGTTTTGTTTGGTTTTTGCTTGGTGGTACTGAGGCCCCAACCCTGGCCTTGCCCGTGCTAGGCAAGGGCTCTGCCACTGAGCCACACCCCCATCCCATCAGAACCCTTCTTGTTAACTCTGGCCTGGGTCTGGCCTCCAAGCTGCAATCTGCCACTCTTGCAGCCATCACACTTCCCAACCTCCCTGAAAAAGGACAAGATGTGCCACAGATAAAGCAAAAGTTAAAACGCAAGCAAAGTCAGAAAGCAATTCTTTCATAAAACTCAGATGACTATGGATTTGCTCATTTCACTAGAAAACAGCAGTCAGAAAGCACTGGCTTCTGCTATGGGCCACAGTTAACTCTAAGCACCCTGGAGTTAGTTGTTGGTGTGGGGTGAACTCTAAGTCAAGGGGCCTGCTAGAGAGGGCAGGAGACATTGCTGGGATTCCTGTCATAGCTCTTCTGACCTTGCCGAAGGGCTTTTGAACCTGGAGCCACATCCCTTAGGCTGTGTGAACCCAATGGACAGGAATCCCTTCCAACAATTAAAACAAAAAATCTGGATGAGAGGAAGGCTCCACAGGTCTCCTAGGCAACCACCCAAGAAAGAGCCCACAGCCTACAGGAAAGGGGCACTGGCCAGGGGCTTCTGCACATCTCTGGCCAAAGCAGCTGAACTAAGAAGTCTGGGCTGAGGCAATGGGCCTTGGCATGTACTCATCACCAAGGGGAAAATGGGCCCCATTTACAAAGCCTCAGGAACTTCCCACGCTCACACCAATAGCCAGAGAGATGCAAGAGGCCAGGCTGGCGCACAGCAGGAGGTAGGATATTGCAGAGAGATGGCCTCAAAGCCATTTACTGCAAACCACAGGATTAACTAACTCAGCCTGGGAGTCTTTCAAAAACAGCCCACAGCCAAAACTCGCAGTTCATGTAGAAATACATTTTCTTACTGTGACATTCATTTGTTTAACTGGATGGGGTGGCACAGTCCTGTAAATCTCAGCACTCTGGGATGCTGAGGCAGGAAGATCACAAATTCTAGCACAGGCTGGGCAACTTAGTGACTTAGTGAGACCCTGTCTCAAAATACAAAGTGAAACACATAGAAGATGTACGAGAGAAAAAAAACACAAAATTTCCTCTGCACTCTCTATTTCTTTCTTTTACAGTTTTCAATGATGTGAATCACATCTATTTAATTCAAATGTAGTATCTGGAAATTTTGAAAATGGGTTTGAAGTCTGACTTCAGGAAACTGTCCAAAGGTGGTTGCTGCAGAGAGGAACTCATGAGTGACCTGAACCTCCTGCCTCTCCACAAGCCAGTGAATGAGTAAGTTGTGTGTTAATGTTCCAACTCTGACCATGAGAGCTGACATAACTTACTGTGCGCGGTGGACGGCCTGCGCTTCCCCTACCTGATTTCCTTCCAAGGACAAAGTCAGCATGGTTCTTCCTGCTTGACAGAGGGCCGAGGCTCAGACAGTGAAGCTGCTCAGGCCCACACACACAGCTAGCAAGCAACTGGACAGGACTGGACCTGGTGCCTTCGTACCAAAATTAATGTGTCCCTCTTCTGTTCTGCTGCCTTTCAGTGTGCTTACCCAGAAACAGATCAAATAACGTAAAAACTCTTGCTAAAGTGAGCAGGAAAGCCATTTAAAAAGAGCATTAAACCTGCTTACTCCTCCTTGAGGGTCCCATCCTCACCTAAAAGCAGCAGGTTTTACAAATGGCATCAATTCATTTCAGGCCCCTTGACACTACTTTTGCCCTCATTAATTAGTCATGGGGTGGGGGGTGTGCAAACACTTAAGTCACTTGGCTGTTTTTAGCTTATATTTACTGTCACAGAGAATGATCTACATCACCCGTGGGAATCAAGGGATTACTCTGCCAAGGTAGCCAGCTTTACATGGTGTCAGCGCAACAGACTCGCTAGGGTGTGTCCAGACAGAGAAACCCCAGACAGGCGGTTTCTCCTACAGGGTCAGCATTCACGGCGTCCACCTCCTGCATCAGACTGTAGGGCAGCAATGGTATCGCCAGCTCTATAGGATCCAGAGCCTTGGGCAGAACAGAAGCCCAATATATACGAGTTACTGCAAATACAATTGTAATGGTCATGAACATGGCGTTAAGGGCTGGGTCTAACTCCAAGGAGCAGTTAAACCCACTTAATGTTATGTGCCAAAGACACTGCCCGAGAAGCCCCTAGGTCTTAGAAGTTCACCAGGAGGTGTATGGAGAACAGTGCTGTGAACACAAAGATCCTAACCTGGTGTCCAATGGCAGCACCTGGTTCCAACCGGGACTTCGGCCCTCCGTGCCCCAGTGTGCTCCCTAGAACCATCTGTCCTGTGCTTATCAGTGCTGCAGACTTCCCAAAGCACCTTTGACTCGGCTCCTTTCCATGAACTCCTCCTGAGTGCCTTGCATGTGTTACAGACAGCTACATTAGGTAGAAATATAATAGGCAGTCAGACAGCGCTGAGCCCTGGCAGGAGCCAGTGCAGAAGATGAGATGCCCTGCGACTGTGGGGACATAGGCACCTCCTGCTGAGGGCCAGGCACAAGACAAAAGGTGAAACAAATGCACCCACATGCTTCCTGAGGATAAACACCAGGCTTTGATATTCTAGAGCTATGGATCACCTTGAGGAAGCCAGGAAGAGCTCCTCTTCTGTTTCAAGTCCCCTTGCTATGTGACCTGCCTCCCCATGTGATCCCAATTTAATCAATAGTACCTAAGCAGTTATACAAGGACCTGATTGGTTGACTTAGTTTTGTCCCACCTCATGCCCACCTTGCGATTTCCCATTTTTCTCCACCTTGGGTCCACCCCACATTGTGGATATGCTCTATAAAAATCCCTAGAAAAGGTAGGGTCTTTGGCAACCCAAGGATCCTTGTCTCGCTCTCAGACAGAAGCTTTCTTTCGCTAATAAATATATTCTGCTCTTAACCTCTGTTGTTTCTAAAATTCATTCTCCCATTTTAGAGAACATGAACTATACCGGACATCTAGAAGGTCGGGAGTTTCTTTCCCCGTATCACATGTGCCAGGAGCTACTTAGCACCCGTAGGGTGACAAGTTCACTGAGTGCCAGTACTCAGGATAGCTGGTGGACCGGAGGTGTGGCTTAGTGGTGAAGCCCTTGCCCAGCATGCAAAAGGCACTGCGTTTGACCCCAGTAATGGTTTAGTTTGCAAGGTTCCATTACTGGTCATATTTTAGGTGCTATCTCACCAAGGTTTGGAGGGGGACAGTTTCCAAGATGGGTTCCAGGAGAGCACGGGAGAAAGGTGTTCAGATAGCTCGAGGCTAAGTGAGCAGGCTTGGTACTATCACACTGGGGAGACACCTTGGAGAGGAGACGGGGACATGGCATAAAGTGAAGAGGGAGACTGCAGGCTGCCGGACCTGCTCCCCAGCCGAATCTTCAACTGCCGGGGGGAGATGAGTATGGCCCGTGGTTCCATTTTGCAGTCAGGAAAGCAGGCAGCTCTGCATGGGTCTTGTGTTCCCTCAGCGAGGCCTGCCCCCGAAGCTTGGGCGGTGACTTACTCAGAAGCTTTGATGGGGACACGCCTGAGGCCACAAGTAAATCAGTAACTCAGTCAAAAGTGAGATTCAAGGATGCACCAATGCTTTACCACAGTCATTTATTTCCAAACTAGTGAAGAAAACTAATGAAGAGTTTGGAGAAAACACTTTGAAAAGCAATGGTGAAAGGAAAATCGATCCAGAGATGTCACAATTTAGTAGGTTAAGATTCCTAATCAACCAGAGAGCTAACCTAAGACAAATTGTCGATGATGAAAGAATATATTAATAAATAGTTCATGGACTATGTATTAATTATATTCACCAGTATATTCACCAGCCATTGAGTGATGCATTTATCATATATTCTTATGTTTAGGGTGTGATTCACTCAATCCCATATGTGCGGATAGCAGGCTAAACTTCTGCATATAGATAAACCAATGGTTAATCAAACACTGTGATTCAAATTATATATTAGGTCATGAAAACCTGCTATTTTTTCTTGGTAATGTTTATTATTTTATGAATTTTGAAAAATTAATGTTAAGACTTTTTTGGGAGAACAGTTTTAAACAGAGTCAAGTACAAAAATGCTATAAAGGTAACTATATGTCTGCCACCCAGAAATGACAAATAATATTTTGTCCTATTTTCAGATTTTTAAAGAAAAAGAAAAGCAATGATGGATAAAATTATTCCCATTCCTTCTTCCTATCTGAAGAACCAATTATTATCAGATGTTTTTGTACCTTTTGAATCTATTTCACATACACACACACACTCTCTCTCTCTCTCTCTCTCTCTCTCTCTCTCTCTCTCTCTCTCTCTCTCTCCCCCTCTCTCTCCACATCCATAAAGTACTCTATACAGTGCCATATATACACATGGTCTTCAAATATAAATTAAATGATACTTTCCTATCCCTCAACATTGTTTCTAGGGCTGGGGATATAGCTCAGTGGAGTAAGCGCCTGCCTGGCAAGCACAGGGACCTAAGTTCAATCCCTGGTCCCGCCAAAAACAAAACAAAAACATTGTGTTGCTGAGATCAATCTGTGTTCATGTCTATAACTGGGGGTTGTTCCTTTAACTGATATAATGTTATTTTAAATATATCATCTTCTCTTTCTAGTCTATATAGATATTTGTTTCCAGTTTTTCTCCAGAAAATTCAGTAATAACTGAACTTTTATTTGTCTTCCTAGGAAATAGCCAGTGGTTACCCCTGAATATAAACACTATACATGAAAACAATGTTTGTAATGAAACTGTATTAGGAAAGTAATGCTTTTAAGGTGGTCCAGACACTGGGAAAGATGAGCTGGTCAACAACTCTCTATGAAGAGTCACAGTCGACTTTACTACATCAGTATAATAATCATTTCTCCAAATGAACCCCACACCTCCACACCCTCGTCAAGAGGAACGCAACGGTCCACAGAGATCAGCTCCGGCCGATAACTAGTTCCACTCTCTTTGTTCTAATCTTGCTTGTTGGGGGAAAAAAAATTAGCTCCAACTAACATTATCAAAAAGCCATTTTAACACATTAAGTCAATGCTAATGATGTAGCCAATGAATATAAAATGCAGGTACCTCATCAACATATGCCTACAACAATCAGTTTCCATGAAAACTGCAGTGCCATCTTTCACCTCTGTTTAATTTCACATCTTTGCAGGTCTCCTGATTGAGCTCATGCATCCTACGATCTCCAATGAAATGACAGACATTCCATTACCTAACTGAACACAGAGGGAAATCATATCCAGCTGTTTAAACGGCCCCCAAACAAACCGGGTGTATTGTACATTACGCATTCGGAGCCTGGAGGAAGAAGAATGGTAGAGAAATAGGAATAAGGTGGTACCAACTGCCACAAGCAAAATTAGCACAAGGGGTGCCGTTAAAGAAATGATCCACACGGAAAAATTCAAGCTATATGCTGCTTCCCTCTCTCTAGCTTCCTACTCCTACGCAAGCACGTTATGCATCAAAAAGATACCAAACTGACATCTTCACAAACATCAATAAATGCTCTCCTATAACACCATAAACTCTTCCCCACACAATCTCTTTCACCCCTCCCATCCCATTCAAAGCAAAAACAAGCATCCTCAATAAAAATATACACAGCCGCCCGGATTTGTGGGAGCTGCTCCCCATCTATGAGGTGGAATGTTGTCCCGACAACAAAGAGATGGTGGACGTTAATGCTGTGGAACAAAAGGTTGCCTTCAATGGGTGGTGAAGGCAGATGGATGCGAAGACTTCTCTCTGGAGGGAAGAACTTCTCCCCCCATGGATAAGCCACTGCACAACAAATCCTACTTCTGCAGCCACCCAGAGCTGAGGGCTGGGGATCACCCACACAGCAGGTCCGCTCACAGGTCCTATGGGATTCTGGGTCCTCCCACTCCTTTCTGGGCTCCTCATACGGCGTTTGCACAAGGTACATACTCCATCAGGAATAGTGCAAGCTGCATATCACGGCACACTGCATTCCCATAGGGTGGGGATGGGGCAACTCGCACCTGCATGCTGAGCCCCTCTGTACCTGTGACAGCGAGAGACAGTTTGCACGTACCGCCTGAAGACATGAGTCTGAGCTTGGTGGGGGGGTTAGGTCTTTAGGAAGAAGAGTCTCCTGGAACTCGCCATGGCCCTCACTTCCTGGGTTTCATGTTCTACTGCGTGATCTTACAGTCTTGAAAGCACTCCTACCACTGTGATCTCATCATCACAGGGTGGCACAGCTGGAAGGACCCTCATAAGATCCAGCCCTATGCTCTTTGGACTTTTGGCCTCTGGAACCATGAGCTACATAGACCTCTTCTTTTGTAAAAGTAGCCAGCATCAGGTATTCTGTTACAGTAACAACACATGGATTGAAACATTCATCCCAGAGTTACAGGCTTAAATAAGAGTAGAGGTCTAGGGTCAGCCTAGTTCTCCCAAGCCCCTACTTCCTGCTTCACATTTAATGATTAACACCATAGGTCTTGACTGTCTTTGGCAACTGGAGTTCTGGGATCAAATCATGGCTTTGGCAAACTCTTTTGAGCTCTGGAAAACCTGCAAGAAGCAGGCGAGAACTTAAAACTCTGGCCAGCTTCATAGTGTAAGAACACAGTTTGGGTGCCAGACCTCATAACCTTGGGACTGCATGAAAAAAAGTCTCCAGCCAAAACCAGTAGGGAATTCCTAAAGCAGGAGCCTAACAGGCAGCTAGAGCAAAGGGAGCAGATCAGCCCCACACTCTGCCTATACGGGCTGGGGAGGGGCTGGGCGGAGCTGCAGACCCCTGTGCTGCTTGCTAGTCTTCCCGCGCCCAAAGCAAGCTGGATGAAAGCGACAGCCCTGGCTGAATTGCCTTTTTAATAAAAGATGGAAAACACTGAAGAACAAAGAAAAAATTTTAAATGAGACACTGTGTTCACCAATTAACAGGCAATAGGGAGAATTCTGAACAGATGAGTGACAGCATCATGAAACGTAAGACAGGCTTTATGCATCTTCAACACCTGGATGAGCCACGGATAACGAAACACATCCACAACTCAAATATGCTTTTCCTGTGGTGTCCAGAACCCCTAAGGAGCAAAGTCATAAAAAAGAACGAGAACACGGAGACAAGCTCCATAATTTAATCAGCTCACATTAAGAGCACAAAATCTGTTTTCAGGAACAAAAGAGACCAACAATTTTACTACAATTAAAAAGTGTCCTTTCCCTACTGCACGCAATAAGATACTCAGAGCATAAGGGGATAGGAAAGCGAAAAGTCTCTGAGGAAGTGGCGGGGGGATAGCTCAGCAGCACAGTGCCTGCCTGGCAAGCACCAGGTCCTAAGTATGATTCCTGGTACCAAAAAACAAAAAGTATATGATGAAACTTGATGAAGAGGGTGTGTGTGTGCGTGTGTGTGTGTGAGATGAAGGGTGTGTGTGTGTGTGTGTGTGTGTGTGTGTTTTACTGCATTTACCCAACCTAAGGTATGATGAAACTTGATGAAGA